>JAODAL010001377.1:0-234195 GCA_025379985.1 Phyllomedusa bahiana | reverse complement strand
TCATACATGAAGCTAGAGAAAGTCCTTAACCTATCGCAAGCTTCCATCAGGTTTCTTCAAGACCTGTCGCGGCTCACCTTGGCCCAAAGATCGTCTTTAAAGCCGATTCTGGATGTCCTCGGGGACGGGAATATTCCCTTCTACTGGGGATACCCATTCGCTCTGCACATTCGTCTGGGCGGACAGACCCCACGATCCGCCCACCCAAAGACATTCCTGCAGTGCTGCAAGCTCTGAAGCTCCAAGATCTTTCTCTCCCTGAGTGGCCAACACTGTCGTCTATCTCCTCCGCTCCGACCCGACGGAAGTGACGCGCACCGGGTGATTCCCTCTTCTCCTAACTCTGCCCCCTCCAGAGGGCGGCAGAATAAACCCCCGGCCACCCGGGAACAAAGGCATCTTGCCTAAATCAAGCCCTGCAGCTCAACGGCCCTCACCTGCTACGGGAGATTGAGGGATCTGCTGATGGGAACTCTCTGCTTTCCTGATCCTGGGCACTTGGCTGTTTTGTTTCGGACAGTATTTAGTCCATGATAGCAACTGTCTTTGCCCGCTGGCTAGCTTGAGACACTAGTCTTTGTCTTTTCCCAACAACAAGGGTTGAATTTTTTCCTTTTTATGATTCCCGGGATATAGCCATATACGTTTTCAGAGGCTCATATCCCATACCGGGTGCGAATCCATTTTCCCCCCAGGTAGGTGAAACCCCTGCGCGGGGTAATCCTGGCGATACAGGATTTCGTTGCACTTGAGGTAGTTTTTTTTTTTCCAGTGAGATACGTCGCAGGCCCGTGAGCCTGCTTTTGAGGTTCCTCTTTTCTTTCAGTTATTGTAATATTTTTGTTTTTGTTTGTATCTGTTTCTTCTTGTCTTTTGTCTGGTCTTGTGTCTTTTTGTGTGCGTCCCCCTCCTTTTGTTTCCTATCACCTCTTCTCCTTCCCTTCCTAGGCTCGTGTTGAGGTTACACCACGCCTCGCTTGCTGCTTGGCTGCGTTGCTTTGACAAACATCATGGCTACGCTCAACATCGCATCATTCAACCCCAAAAGGGTCTGAATACACCCGAGAAGCTGCACAAGTGTTGCATCACTTCCCATCGCCATAAAATTAATATGGTTTTTCCAGGAAACACACTTTAAGGTAGGCTGTGCTCCCTTGATCAAAATAGACAAAATGGAACTTTTGGGGACTAGCAAATCCAAGCACAAGATTAGACGGTATGTTTAGCCTGCAAATGTCGTCAAATAACAGCTTATGGGTGTGAGAGAGAGATACAGCCAGCAATACCAAACTCCCTAACTATTGCTTTCTATGGGAGAGGAAAATGCTATCTAACTAACTAAGAGCAGCCTGTACAGTACAGAGAGTGAGCTGAAAATGGCGTTCATAAGGCAATACAGTGAAATATATATAACATGATCATGTGATTTTAGCAGCCAATGACAGCCCTACACCTCAGCTATGACTTTTTTGATACTTCTCTGCACTGATTGGATGGCTGCCAAAAGTGCAGGACGGTGATTGGATGGCTGCCAAAAGTGCAGGAAGGTGATTGGATGGCTGCCAAAAGTGCAGAAAGAAGCTGAAAATGAAACTGAAAATGGTGTGTCAAATTAGAACTAGAACTTTACTCGAACGAACAGTAAAATGTTCGGTTCGGTTCGAGTTCTAAAAATTCTAGAACTTAACTTTTCTACAACAGTTCGATCAACACTAGTTGACACGGCTTTGCAGTATTATTGCCATTAATTTTTTTTTGTTTCATGCTCTTGTATATTGATTGATTTTTCTCAATTAAGATTCATTTTTGTACACTATTTGTAGTGGTTCTAGTATATAGGCGTTTAAACATACAGGTAGTACTATACTAGCTACTAATACTGTAATCTGTTGAGACAGCAGTCTACAACCAAACATCATCCAGACCCAAACAAGAAACAAGCATATATTGTACACCAGTACACAGCTACATGTTTTCTGTTGACCATACAAAGACCCCTTTATAGATAATTATTTGCTTAGCACTCAAACATTCAATTTTCTGCTCATCTGATGTGAAACTTTCCCCCTAACAAGGCCAGGTATTTTTTCAGGAATCTGCACAATTACAGATGAATAGAGCCCAGATAGCGGCGTATCAGAAATGCACAGTGGAATGTGGACACCAGCAAATACCATAAGTTCTTCTACAGTTTAATGAGCAATTACAATGGCGTGTGTCTCACTTGGGCAAATCTTATTTTTTTGTATCCCAAAATGCCAGATATGTGCCTAGTAATAAAAGAGTAACAAAAAGACACTCTGCTCCAGCAGGACAAGACTGAGGGTGGAAGAATGGAGAACTTGGGCTAATCCGAAATGGTTCTCACGGTTGCTAATAACCTAAATGTTCCTGACGCACCAGGCACACTTATCTCAAGGGAATTTCATTCCCTCTTGGGGCCTTAAAATGGTGAATGTCTCATAAAGAATTAACCCTGTTGAAGTATGTCTGGTACCCAATTTGTACATTATCAACATAAACAATTATAGCCCAAATAAATGACATAGAAAGTGGAGGGGGCGGTCCATCCTGGCTCACCAGGAGAGTTGACAAATCTACCTTGTGACCTGTACAGGGCTCGGATAGTGTGGGTCAGAGGCCGTGCCTGCACCATCCCCTGTGGGAGCCAACTGTAATGTACAGCCTTGTTCCCACTGCAACAGCCAGGGATGGAGCCAGGACGATCCCTGCCATTTAACCTCTTAGATGCCATGGTCAATAGTATCTTGGTGGTAGGGGCATAACTAGAGAAGCCTGGGCCCCATAGCAAACTTTTAGATACCCTCCACTCTTCCCGACCACAAACATTTACTGGTGCCTGTTAATAATAGTCATGCAGTTACTAGATAATGCAAGGAGCGAGTACCTCACCGTACATATCACTATCATACTGCTACCAAAAAGATCCCACTATGCCAACACCAACATTACCAATAATGTTACAACATAAGGACCCGATTATAATGCCAGAGCATGACGACAAATTACCACCACATAGTGATTGAATAATACCTGTACACTATTACTGTATAAAGATCAGTATACAAAGACCAGTATTATCACCATACAGTGACCATATAGTTGTAGATACCAGTGTACACAGACTGTGCAGGCAGTATACTACCTCCACACAGTGACCATACAGTGGTAGATAACAGTGTACACAGGCTCTGTATACTGTGAATTACCACCATACATGAAAAAAACTTTGAGATTCTTAGTTCACATGTTTTTGATCAAAAAAATGCTTAAGCCACCGACGAACTTACAACGTGATCTCGGGTCGGGTGGTCCTACGCTAAACTTTACCTCTCAATAGAGCCAAATTCAGGCCTCTCATTGGTCAATGACCTCCATTATCAGAGAGAAAGAAATAAAAAAAAAACCAACCCTTGCAAGCTGCACTCATATAACAGCCTGTGAAAGTGGGCGGGGGTGCAGGAAACCAAAATGGAGGCATCCCTTCCTCCCTATATAGATTAAAAGCAATATATGCCAAATACAACGTATAGTTCTTTCTCTCTGGATAATGAAGGTCGGTTGACCCAATGAGAGGCCTGAATTTGGCTCTATTGAGAGGTAAAGATAGCATAGGACCCCCCCCGACCTGAGATCACATTGTAAGTTCGTGAGTGGCTTAAGCATTTTTTGATCAAAAACATGTGAACTAAGAATCTCAAAGCTTTTTTCATGTATGATAGATAGCATAAATGCTTATTTAGGGATTTCCATGTAATGTATTGCCCTTTTTGCAGTGGTGTGCCACTGGTAATGGTGTGCGTGTGTATAGATATATGCCGCAACCCTGCCAGTGAAACCCAGGTTCACATTGTGTTTTTTCAGAAATGTTTTTTTGTTCAGAACTATACGTTTATTTGGCATATATTGTTTTTTAATCTATATAGGGAGGAAGGGATGCCTCCATTTTGGTTTTTCCTGCTCCCCCACCCACTTTCACAGGCTGTTATATGAGTGCAGCTTGCAAGGTTGGTGTTTTTTTATTTCTTTTTCTCTGGATAATGGAGGTCGGTTGACCCAATGAGAGGCTTGAATTTGGCTCTATTGAGAGGTAAAGAAACTTTAGGACCACCGACCTGAATCAACGTTGTAAGTTTCGTGGGTGGCCTTAAGCATTTTTTGATAAAAAACATGTGAACTAAGAATCTCAAAGTTTTTTTCATGTATGATAGATAGCATAAATGTTTTATTTAGGGATTTCCATGTAATGTATTGCCCTTTTTGCAGTGGTGTGCCACTGGTAATGGTGTGCATGTGTATAGATATATGCCGCAACCCTGCCAGTGGCACCCAAGTTCACATTGTGTTTTTTCAGAAATGTCTTTTGTGCAGAACTATACGTTGGATTTGGCATATCTTGCTTTTAATCTATATAGGGAGGAAGGGATGCCTCCAGTTTGGTTTCCTGCACCCCCGCCCACTTTCACAGGCTGTTATATGAGTGCAGCTTGCAAGGTGTTTTTTTTTTTTTTTCTCTCTGGATAATGGAGGTCGGTTGACCCAACGAGAGGCCTGAATTTGGCTCTATTGAGAGGTAAAGATAGCGTAGGACCACCCGACCTGAGATCACGTTGTAAGTTCGTGGGTGGCTTAAGCATTTTTTGATCAAAAACATGTGAACTAAGAATCTCAAAGTTTTTTTCATGTATGATAGATAGCATAAATGCTTCTTTAGGGATTTCCATGTAATGTATTGCCCTTACCACCATACAGTGACCATACAGTTGTAGATTCCCGTGGACACAGACTCTGCATACTGTATATTACATCCATAAAGTGACCATATAGTGGTTGATACCAGTGTCCACAGGCTCTGCAGACATAGAAGTGATTATAGTGTCGTTACATCTTGTGACTCACAGGTGATGTTTCTCTGACGAGTTGTCCACTTTGTCTTTCCTTCTGTATCTGGTCCAGTCCGCCATGATACTTTCTCCTGGCTACCACATTTCCCTACAGATTTGGACACAAATATCTTAGAATCATCACTTATTAGGTTGGACCCACAAAGGTAGGTAGGGTTTGTGGGACCCCATATGTAGGTAGGCTGTAGGTGGGTCCCTCATAGGTAGGTTAGTCATAGGTGGGCCCCACATAGGTAGGTAGGCTTTAGGTGGGCCCCACATAGGTAGGTAGGTTTTAGGTGGACCCATCAGAGGTAGGTAGGCTCTAGGTGGGCCCCACATAGGTAAGAAGGCCATAGGTGGGCTCCACATAACTAGGTAGGTGGGCCGAGCCCTAATGGTAAAAAAAAAAAAATTAACTCACCTCTCTCCCCATTCCTGTGATGTGCAGAGCACAGGTTGGCTTCTCACTGTGAAGCCCAGCATGGGTGGCATGATGATATGACGTCAACGTACCGGCCACGTCAGCTCTAGGGGCCAACACCTGGTATGCTTAAGGCCTTAGGCCTTAAGGCCTTAGGCTTACCAGACTGAACAGCATTACATTATAATACAGAGTAAAACAGCTTGATCACATAGTTTTGCCCCATATTTCACCCCTGAGGAGGTGATACGTGTGGGGCTTTCTCTCCCTTTGCACAGCCTGTAGATTATATTTGACTTTAATCTGTGATTATTATGATCATTGTCAACACATTAGCACTCTTCTTGAGGGACTCACCTCCTCAGAAGCCTCTCTGCCCGTCCTCCTGGGGTAGCGGTCATGCCTATGGGCCCCTCTTCAGACCTTTTGGTTCTACCTAGAACCAACTAACCAGACTACTGCCCCTCTTGCACTTGTTCAATTCCTCACAGATTCTGCCTGTGTCACCAGTATTCTTTTCTCTCTTGGATTCCCACTGTTTACCGGGCTATATGTAAGTGGGGTGTCCACCCCGACCTGCCCTACCTATCTCCTGTAGATAGGCAGGGTTCCCCCTTTTCTGCTGCATACAATTTCTAACTATGTTCACAACTCAGAACGTATCACAGAACTGAGTGCAGAGCTTTCAGGCTGTACTATTTAACTGTGTAACTATGGCTCCTCCCAGTCAGATCTCTGATTGGCTGCTTGCCCAGTAGTACTGTCTCCCCACTCTAAGCTCAGTTACACCCTTCAAAAAAAACCAATGACTGAGCACTTTCGCTCCCTGAACAGCAGGGCCAACCAACCTCTTCCTAACCCTCTAGTAGTACAAAACTAACTGAAACTCCTGAACACATTATGACACACACATCCCCACTTAACTTATACCTATTATTTACATCACTATACAGTATAACACAGTTGCCCTCCTTTACATGCTGTGAATTTTTTATTTACTTTGAGCTGCAGATTTTCTGCATAAATTTTCAGCAAATCTGTCCCATATAAGCCTGCCCTAATCAGTTGTATGAGGCCTCGTTTTATTTGGGACAAGTTGTACTTTTTGGGGGAATAGTTTAAGTTCACTTATTGCAGAATTTGTTTTACATTTTTTTTGTTTTTTTATTTTTTTTCACATTTCACACTTAGTAACTAGTTATATTAATTCTACAGATTATTACGGTTGTGTGAATACCTAATATGTGTAGGTTTTTGGGGGGGGGTTGTGTGAATGTATGAAACAATTATTTTTTATAATTTTTTTTTTAATTATTTTATTTTATTTATTTTTTTTTTCATTTAATGTTTGTTACTATTTTTTTTTAAATCCCATGAAGGGAAAAACTGTTTTACTTTTTTTTTTTTTTTCACACTTAGTAATGTATTAGCATATTCATATATGCTAATACATTATAATCTGTGTCAGTTTGACACAGGCAGCAGTCAGGGCAGCACACAGTCTGCCCTGATCGCTGGCTTCTTGCACAGACAGCCCTGGGGCTACTCTAGTTACCCAGGGCTGACTGTGCAGCTGTTCCCCGGGTTCTGTCAGGTCACTGGGAGTCCCGATAAACCGACAGCAGGGGAAAGCCCTTTGATTACACTGTGGCCACGAACCGCAGCAATCAAAGGGTTAAGCACCGGGGAGCGGAGGCTTGCAGAGGCTGCGCTGGGTACAGGGCTGTGGAACCAAAAGTCAGCGGGTGATCGTTAAGGTGTTAAAGGAGTTTTCCCTTTCTCAACATGTAGGCACAGGCAAAAAGTTTTTGCCAAAATCAGGTCTGAAGGACCACCGGGGGATCGGTCAATCCCCAGGGGCCCCGGGGTGCGGGGCCCCGGAGGCATGCCGCCGCTCCCCGGGGCCCTCCCGCATCCGGAACTGAACCCCGGCCCTGGTCCGAGCGCCCAGAGACCGGCTCGGCCCGCTAGGCCCCGGGCGGTTTAAGGAAACAGGCCTTAAGCCTCCCCGGGCCCGGGCCCCTTACTGCTGACGTAGCGGCACGGGGACTCACAACACCGCGCCCCCTTGCAGGGTCGCATAGAAGGGCGGCAGCCGGGCAGCAGGACCCAGCCAGAGCCAGTTAAGTGGTGTTTGTTGTTTTTTTTTTTTTAAGTACCTACAGGGGCCTGGCTAAAAAGGAGGCCCTGACAAAAAGGGGGCCCGGGCAATGAAAGGGGGCCCTGACTAAAAGGGGGGCCCTGGCAACTAAGAGGGTCCCTGACTAAAAAAGGGGGGCCCTGGCTACTAAAAGGGGCCCCTGACTAAAAAGGCGGCCCTGACTACATAGGGTGCCCGGGCTAATAAAAAGGGGGGCCCTGACTACAAAGGGGGCCCGACTACCTATGGGGGGCCCTGACTAAAAAGGGGGGGCCCTGACTACCATGGGGGGGTCTGACTACCAAGGGGCCCCGGGCTACCTATGGGGGGCCCGGCTACCAGAGGGGCCCTATCCCAAAGGGGGGGCCCTGACACCAAAGGGGCCCTGGCATTAAAGGGCCCCTGGTACAAAAGGGGCCCGGCTATCTAAAGGGGCCCCCGATACTAAAGGGGGCCCTGGCTACTAAAGGGGCCTGGCTACCTAAAGGGGGATCAGACCCCAGGGGGGGGCCTGGCTACCAAAGGGGGGGCCGGCATTAAAGGGGGCCCGGGGCTCCCAAAAAGGGTGCCCTGATACCAAAATACAAAAGGGGCCCCACTACCTCCCTAGCAAAGGGGGGGGGGTGACTTCCTGCAACTAGCTAAGAGGCCCCAACTCCCGTATACTACCAAAGGGGCCCCTAACTGCCTTTATCTATCTAAAAGAGAACCCAACTCCCTGTATACTCCCTAAAAGAGCCCCAAAATGCATGTATAGACAAAGGGCCTTAACCCCTGAAGTACCAAAGGGAGGCCTTTAAATCCCTGTATATACCAAAAGGGACCCCTAACTGTCTGTATACTACCAAAGGGGGCCCCTAACGCCTTATATATCAAAAAGAAAACCCCTAACTCCCTGTATACTCCCTAAAAGGCCCCCTAATGGTATAGCCCTAAAGGGGGCAAACGCCTGTATAGTACCTAAAGGGGGCCTTAAAAACGATTATAGTCCCAAAATGAGGCCCCCTAACTGCCTTTTATACTATTAAAAAGGGAAACCCCAAACTGTCTGAAAGTACCTAAAGGGCCTTAACTGCCTGATAGTACCTAAAGGAGGCCTAATGCGTATACTACCTAAAGGACCCCTAATGTCTTTTTAACTCCCTAAAGGGCCCTAACTCCCTTAACTACCTAAAGGGGTCCCAACGCTTGCAGCCTATAAAAAGGGGGCCCGAACTACCTACACTTACCTAACTGGGGGAACCCCTACCTACACCCCTAACTAATTGGGACCACCAACACCTACCTACACCTACCAAATGGGGTCCACCAACCAATTTAGCCTATCAATTTTTAAACGGGGCCCTGCTTATCTACCTGGGGTATTTACCTCTCATCTGTGGCTAGTACCCCCGCCTGCCTGGGGCACCTCCCAAAACTTACCCCAGAGGTTCCCTACCTAAATAGGGCCTTCATTTACCGGGGGACCTTGCCCCCAATTAGGTTTTTGCCTACCATGGAAATATAATTGAGAGGGCACAGCCCTAGTTTTATATTATCCCAGGGGTTATCCTTCCCCCCCTTCCAGCCCCTTAGAGCAGGCCTCTAAGTTATGGTTGTACCCGCCTCCCACCCCCGGGTATTTTTACAGAGGGGAAATAGGTAAAAATGCGGGAAAATTAGGGGTTCTAAGATATTTGGTGTAATTTCGCAGGGATGAGTGGGGCCGGGGCAATCAATGGCGGTGGGAACGGTGCAGAAGAAAAGCGAATAAGAAGCTCAGAGGAAGAGAAAGACTCATAATAAGACATCCCGTGAGACCTGAAAATTTAGGGGTTATTTTTTTTTATTGTAATGTGGGTGACCTGAGCTGGTGCGGACCCCTATGGGCTCCATATAGCGGGGTTTAGGTTATATCGTCGGGTAAGTGGCAGGTACATTGTTCCTGATTGTAAAGGAGGAACACCGACCCTGTGATTTGAGTTTCACTTTTACTTTCTTCGGGGTTTATTTTTTAAAGTGTTTAGCGCGTGCCAAGGAAATGTGGGGGGGATATTGTATGCGGGTGGAGGGGGATTGGATGGGGCTACTTAGCCATGGTCTATGAAATTTTTGACTGAAAAATGGTGACTAACTTATATTGTACAAAAAATACAGTTTTGTTTTGACACGTATTATGTGGGAAAAGGGGGCATTTATGTCCGAGAGACCGGGGAATATTTCTGTACAAGGGTGGGCCCCCCAAAACAATCCCCCCGGGCCCCAGACCCCCCAGCCGACATGCATAAATTCTGCAAATGGTCTCTCGCCTCTGGAATTCCTCAACAACAGCCAGTCCCTTTACCCTTGTCTTAGTTGGTGCTGTGGCTGGGGAAAAAAGTATTCAGTCAGCCACCAATTGTGCAAGTTCTCCCACTTAAAAAGATGCCTGTAAATTTGGGTCATAGGTAACCCCAACTATGAGAGACAAAAAGAGAAAACAAAAATTTAAAATCCCATTGTCTGATAGGAAAAATTTATTTGAAATTATGATGGAAAATAAGTATTTGGTCACCTACAAACAAGCAAGATTTCTGGCTCTCACACACCTGTAACTTTTCTTTAAGAGGCTCCTCTGTCCTCCACTCTTTACCTGTAGTAATGACAGCTGTTTGAACTTGTTATTAGTATAAAATACACCTTTTCTCTGATTGATATTGACCAAAAGCTTCTTTCTAAGATCATTGCTGACAGAATGGCTGTGTTTTTAGCTTCCCTTATTGGACCCTCTAAGAAGAGTTTCATTAAAGGGCGAGCCTCGGTGGGAAACCTTAGAAAGGTGCTGGCAGTATTAGAGGGAGTGAAGGGTGAGGCATCCCCCTCCGGACATCCTGTCTTAGTTGCTATCGATGCTGAAAAAGCATTCGACAATGTCGGGTGGGGGTGGCTCTGGTTAGTCCTGGATCAGATGGGTTTCAGGGGAAAGTTTAGAACATTCCTCTCCTCGGTATACTCAGAACTGGCAGCACAGGTACATACACCAGGCTTTTTGTCCCGGGCCTTCCCCTTGGCTAAAGGTACCCATTAGGGGAGTCTCCTTTCCCCCTTCTCTTTGACATTGCACTTGAACCCCTGGCCCGTTACCTGGAGGACTCGGAACTCTTTGAAGGGATCAGGTTCGGGAAGAGTATGGTTAAGATGGCCTTATTTGCAGACGACCTGCTCTTGTTTTTGTCGAATCCGTTCGACTATCTGCCAAGAGTGTTCTCCTTTTTGGAGAGTTTCGGAGCCTTTTCAGATTATAGAGTAAACCTCTCGAAAAGCGAATTGCTAGAACTCCGCTCCTCTCTTCCAAAGAGTATTTGGGATAAGCTTTGTTTAGACATCACCCCAGCTGACAAATTCATCACGTACTTGGGAATTAAAATAGGAAGAGTCCCCGAAACACTGTACAATTTGAACTTCCCTCCCCTAATAAAGCAAATCACGGACAACCTACATAGGTGGCATGGTCTTCCCCTATCTCTGGCTGGCAGGTGCCATACAATTAAAATGGAGTGCTTTCCTAAACTGTTGTACCATCTCCAGACCCTCCCCTTGTTGCTCAGACACTCGGACGTCAGTAGGATCTATTCTCTCGTTTCATCTGGGCGGGTAGGAAACCACACATAGCACTTCAAAAGTTAATGCTCCTGATGGGGCAGAGAGGCCTAAACTTACCAAATATAAGATGCTACGACTTGTCACGTCACATCCTAGACTGGATAGGTGAGACAAGCCGGTATTCTAACTTTGAGCTTGAGAAAGAATTGATGAGCCCCTGGCATCCTCACGCTCTTCTCCATGCGAGAATCTCTTCTCTTCCCATACGACTCAAGACCTTTACTCTTCTCCGTGATACGGTGGCAACTTGGAAACATATCCGGAAAATGCTGAGTATCCCCTTCTTATTTTCGAAAAGAATGCCTATATGGGAGCATCCCGAATTCCCTCAGGGAAAAGACAATCCCATGTTTAGACTGTGGAGGATTAAAGGAATCTACTATGCTGGGCAACTGATGCACGCAGAAGATAGAAGGTGGCGCTCTCCTTCGGAGCTGAGGGAAAACTTTTCCCTGCCCCCGATGCATGTTTTCCCGGCCTTGCAGATTTTATCCTTCTGTAATTCTAGACTTAAAAATGTTACTAAAAAATGTGGCCCAAAGAGATTCGACTCTTTGATAGAATGCCATAGAACTCACTTCACGCTGTCGGCCATTTACAGAACCATGAGAAGTTGGGACTTAGTTTCTGGCTCTGTAAATCCATTCAAGAAATGGGAACGTCGTTTTGACGATCCCTAGTTCTCGGAAAATATTCTAAAAGGTCTTGGCAGGCTGCGTAAGGCAGTGGTATGCGAACTCTGGAGAGAAACTCACTTTAAAATTATACACAATGCTTTCTATGGCTTTGACCTGCCCTCCTCGCAGAAACATCCGGACAGGCTTCAAGCTTGCCCAAAATGTAAAACTCCATCCACAGATATGTGTCACGGTCTGTGGTCTTGTCCCCATGTTCAGAGCTTCTGGGATATATTCATTAACTATGTCTGGGAGCACTGGAAGGTCAGGTTGCCCAAAAGTCATGAGCTGTTGATCTTTCACTATGTCAGATCCCCGGACGACGAAACCCCTCATGAAACACGTACTCCCCCCCCCTAAGTCCAAGATTCTGGAAGGTACCATCCATATCGCGATCCTGGTCACCAAGCGCTGCCTTCTTCTACACTGGTTAAAATCACATACTCCCCCTATGGCCCTAATAATAGACAACATGAAAAAATATTTAACCGCCGATAAGATCGAGACCGAGCGATGTAAGGAGATACGAACGGAGGGCTTCTACAGAAAATGGAAATCCTTTATCACTTCACATTATACTTATCCAGAGATTGTCAAACTGATGAAGCCGTTCTGCTTCACAGAGTGGTATCTGAGAGAGGCCCTGGCGGATACATTGGGGATGCTCAAAATACCCGACGTGAGGGGGGAACGGGGTTGCACCTATCTAGGTGACTAGCAGTTAAGGACCCTGGGTAAAATTAAGCTTGTTAACTCGCTTGTTTGTCAAAGGTTTTGTCCGCTACCTGAGAAGTCAACGAGTCGGGACTCCTCCACCCATGTTTTTGGAGTTTTTTGTTTCTTGTGTTAGAGCTTCTGTTCTAAACCGTTGTTTTGGAACTTTGTTTAAATTAAGTTGAGATCTTTTTGGTCACTGTTAGGCCTAAGTCATGCTTGATTACTAAACTCAGTACCTCTGTTCATAAAGATTGTTTTGTGCCAATCTAATCTGACTCAATTTCAGGTTCAGGATAATTGTGTTTAATGTTTTTTTTTCGCTAGATGGAGGGATAAAGTAATACCTGCACTTCAGCGGACCTCTATGTTCTTTAATCCTGGACAATCACTCAGCTGGTCCATTTTTTACGAAACGCTTTATTATCCTACTCTCCCTGACCTCTATGCATAAACTTGGTTGATTAACACATGTGTTCTCCTGTTAACTTCATTTTGCACCTTTGTAAAACCCAATAAAATGTGTTATTATTAAAAAAAATAAAAATAAGACACCTGTCCACAACCTCAAACAGTCACACTCCAAACTCCACTATGGTGAAGAAGACCAAAGAGCTGTCGAAGGACACCTGAAACAAAATTGTAGCCCTGCACCAGGCGGGGAAGACTGTTCTGCAATGGCAAGCGTTTGGGTGGAAAAAATCCACGGGAGGCAAAAAATTTTTCCAAGCGACAATTGTTTTTGGGGTTTGTTTTCTCATTTTGTCTTTATTGAGGTCTAGCTAGATGTAAATTTTCAGGCCTCTCTATTTTTTTTAACTTGCACATTGGGGGCTGACAAAATACTTTTTCCCCACTGAAAATATATAATAATTATTATATTGTGGGGAATCGCTAAAAGGGGGTACAGAAAAACACGTCTGGACCCCTTTAGAATGGGTTTATTCCCAAAAAGGTACAAAAAAAAGGAAAAAAAACGTATGGCCTTCGCACAAAACAAAAACCCAGTCGTGTGTAATCACTTTCCTGGTTTTTCGGGGGGATCCTCTAAAGGGGGATTTGCAGAACCCTGTGTAGACACTCTGTCGATTCACACTGTAGACCCCTTTGACAGACCACCCCTTGCTATGCTTGCCGGGTTTTGATATACGTCTGAAACAAAACCAAGGCCGGGCCTGGACAGGGGAGTAGCAACCCCACCCGCTCTTTTGGTATCCATAAAACCCTACCCATTAACTGCATAGCAGTTAACAAAACGTATATGAAATGTGTGTCAGGGGCCCCACGCCGTAAACCCAAACTATAGGGGTTTTTTACCACCCGAGCCAGACATTGGGTGGGGAAATCGACTGCCCACTCCCCCCTTTTGGGGTTTATTACATACCCCCCCCCCCCCCTTGCCAAAAAACCGGGGTTTTGGGCAATTTCGCCACCAAACTATACCCCCTTTGGGACAAGGAATCCGCTTTTTCCCTGAACTTGCCCGGCCCTATGCTCTACAGAAAACAAAAAATTTGTAATGCCGGGAACCAGGGGTGACCCCGCGAATTGTTCCCCTTTTTCTCCCCACCATTTTAGTGGGCATGGTCGGACACCAGCTTGAACTTTACCTACGGGTAGTCTAAAGGGGAGTCTAGTGCCCACTTTATGAAAAAACCTCTTTTTCCACAATGCATAATTTTTTTCTGCGGGGGAAATTTTTCCTACGAGGGTACATATGGGGCCCCTCCCTTTATCACCGGGGACAAAATGCTCCCAGCCCCAAAATCCGCGCGTCCTCTGGCCCACAAACTCCGGGAAAAGTCCGGGGTTACTAACAGGGGTTTGTCGGCATAGAGCCTTTTCAGCTCCTGAAAAGCCCCCCCTGCTTGGGAGACCACTTAATCAGGGCAGATGTTTTCCCTTCTCAATCTGTCAAAGGGACGGCTTCTCGGGATAAACCCCCCTATAATTTTCCGACTATCCCAAAATGCCCTACCTGTTTCTTGGAGAGGGGGGGGGGGCCTTTCTGGTACCCAACCTTTTCGTCTGGGGGTTTAAATCTTCCCCCTTCCGACAATGTCCCCAAGTATTTCGTTCCTCATTCCCGGGGCCATTTACTCGGGTTTAATCTTAAACCCAGCTTCTCAAGGCACCGAAAGCCTGGTTTTTCCCCTTAGTGACTCTCCCAGTCATGGCTAAAAATGCGTGTCATCAAAGTGGGCCCGGGCATATTTTCTATGAGGAGTAGAACTTGGCCATACCCCTCGGGAAAAGGGGCCCGGGGGCCCCCCTTAACCCAAATGGCACCGGGAAAATTTTAAAAGGGACCCTCAGGTGGAGAAAGCAGTTTTCCCCCTTTCCCTTTTTTTCGCCAAGGGTCTGCCAGTACCCTTTCTGGGGTCAAAGGTGGGATGTTTAGCTGGTCCCAACTCTCAACAATCATCTCCCGGGGCATGGGTAGGCACCCAAACCTTTTAATACCTTTTTAAGCGCGATGTCATTGCAGAATTCCATCCCCTTTGGCTTTGGCACTAGTACAATGGGGCTAGACCACCCCACTTTTGGACTCCAATTACTCCCTTTTAAACATCCGTTAAAACCTCCCTGCCACAACTTCTCTTGGGGCTTCGGGAACCCTTTATTGGCCTTAGGTTCACTGGCCTGGGGGTTGTGGGGATTTCATGGTTATCCATTTTTAAGGCCCGGGGTCTCAGTGAACAATCTTTGTTCTGTTGGACCCAACCCTGCATTCTTGCCTGGGAGGGGGACAGGGTCCTAAACCCTCATGCCTCTACTTCAGACGGGGGGGTTTTACCGGTGGGGAAAGGGAGATTTGGGGGTTCCCTTTCTCTCCAGGTTTTTAGCGGGTTGACGGTACACTAAAAGGGTTTTCTTCCTTTCGGTGATGCCCCCTATAATTAACCTCTCCCCCTTTTCAACACTCGTAGGGCCCCTCCCACTTGGCCCCAAGAACTTACTCTCAAAAGGGGGTTACCTAAACCCGGTCTCCTGGATTGAACGGTCTGGGCGGGGGCAGACCTTTATAACCGGGAGGGGCGTCCTGTCCCTGCAAAAGGGTTCCCCTTTACAATAGGCACCCCCGGGCCCATTCTCTCCTGCATCTGGGCTACTGTTCCCCACACCTTATGAGGGGTCCCTCACTCTCCAGGTTTTCCTTCCCCAAAAACAGCCCCCCTAGGGTGCCTGCCAAAACAAAATTTTTCAAACGGCGAAACCCTGTAGGGATTGGGGCCTCCCCTAATCGGAAAACAAAAAAGGTATAGGCAGTCCCAATCCCGCCCACCTCTCTCCCATTTTTTTTTGATGGACTTAAAGGTTTAAAAAATTTTCCCCGGGCCCGTCCGTCTAGGGGGGTTTTAGACCGACGTGGTAACGGGGGGACT
Organism: Phyllomedusa bahiana; assembly: GCA_025379985.1. Lineage (NCBI taxonomy): Eukaryota > Metazoa > Chordata > Amphibia > Anura > Hylidae > Phyllomedusa > Phyllomedusa bahiana. The sequence goes on along the minus strand of JAODAL010001377.1, from coordinate 218,329 downwards.
TTTGAACCTTTGCACGTTCACTCATCCTTTGGACATGAAGGGGTTCCTTGATCGTTAAGATCTTTTTGGGAATCCCGTTCGGGAGAAAACATAGAACAGCTCCCTTGCTTTCACCTTAGAGTAGGCTTCCCTGGGGATGGTTCCGGGACGGTGGCATAATCCCAATACCAAAAAAGTATTGGTGGCCCCCCGGGTGATTTTACAATGGCCCCCCCAGATCCATTGCATCATGCAAAGGGGACCTCAATAATTGGGAAGGGGACAAGGGGACTACGGAAGTGGGCTACTGGGGGAAACCCCCTGACACACGGCAGGTTGGCAGAAGTCCCGATCTCTCGGGAATCCAGGGCCAAAAAAAACGTTGCGGATCTCTCCAGGGGCTTGGGAACCCCTAGGTGACCCCCTTAAAAACATGGGAGTGGGCCCAAGCCCAAACCCTTCGCCTATATGGGCCCCGGGAAATAGAAAAAGTTTTCCCCCACCTTTCCCCTTTTTTTGGTCATCCGGGATGTAGAACCCGATTTAAGCAAAAATGTGGGAACCGTTTTTGGCCCCCCTTCCTGGGGGACCCCATTGAGGACTGTCACGCCCCCATGGCCTCTTTAAGGTCAGATCCCGGAGCTGAGCTGTACCAAAATTGCCCTAGAACACTAACTGGGGGAAACCATTTCCCCCCAGTGAGCCCCCCCCCATTTGTCCCCCCACCATGACTGATACGGAAACCGGGATCACCTCCCGGTTTCCCTGGTGATGGCAATCCTGTTTTTCCCCACAGATCCCAAAAAAAGGAAATCACGGCCCCCAAAAAACCCCATGAAACAAAATTTTTCCCCCCCCCAACACTTTTAAAAAGGGACCCATTTCCCTCTCAGATTAACCTGGGCCCTGGGTAACCTTGGGGTCCCCCCTGAATACATGAAAAACCCCAGGGTTTTCCCCGGTCAGTTTTTTGGGGCAGGTGGCTGCAAAGAGGGTGACTAGGGCTCCCCGACCAAAAGTCCCGAAACCGGGTTCCATTCAAGTCATGGTGCACATCTGGGGTTCCTCCCCCCTTTTTGGGGGAACCCCCGCTGCAAAAAGGTTGGCCAAAAAGGGACCGGCGGCGCCCCAGAGCGTCATGGGCTCGGTGGTGAGGGGACTGGGCTACCATGGACCTGGGGCCGACATCGCCCGCAAATGATTCCCTGGACACCTCCTCGCAGCGGGGTAGGCCTGCCCCCCGGGCTTGGGCCCCTCCCCCCTCGGGTGGTTTTGGGTCTCATTCTCTCCCGGGCCTCCCAGTATGGGATCTCAGGCTTCTACCCCCCCAGGGATTTTCCTGGCGTGGAACCTTTCCCCCCATCCCCCAGATCTTGCTGTTTTTGGGGGGCCCCCCCTGCGCCACCCAGCACTTTTGGGGGGGGGAAGAGGGCATGAATCGGTCCTGACACCCGTCCACCCCTTTGCGGGGGGACATACCTCTGGCTGCAAACCCTTTTTTGGCCGAGTAACAGGTCAAAAAGTGGAAACTCGGAGGTTTTCCCCCCAGTACGCCCAATGATTTTCCCCTGGGCCCCCACCCCTAGCGTAACCCAAGGCGAGCCCGGATCTCGGGTTTTAACTTGGGGTATTTTTTTGCCTCCTGCAAGGCAAGGTCATAATACGCCTTTTGGGGATCCCCCCAAAAATTGGGGGCCGAACCTCAGCCCCCCTGCTCCGGGTTGGTAGATCCCCGCGGTCTGCAACGGTTCAAAACGGTGAGAAAAGTTCAAAGTGTCCCCAAGGGCTCTTCTTTAGGGCCTCCCTACGGTCCTCCTGGCCTGATGGCCCCTCACGGGCTTGCGGAGCTGGCGTTTCCCGCACTCGAAAGGCCTCCCCCAAAACGGACATCTGCGCATTGTAGTGATTCGGCCTGCTGGCCTGCATGGCTTCATTGGGTCCTCTGCTGTCGCTGTGGCTTCCCCGTGCCTGCTTTTCTGCTGGGTCTGAGGCCTGTTGTGGGCTTCAGGGTTCCGTGAGCTGTTGTGTGAGCTGTAGCCTGTTGTGCTGCAGATTTGCCTGACCAGGGGCTTGATGACCCCCCCCTAAACTGTCGCTTTTCTTGTGTCAGCCTTAACCCAGGCATAGGTTTATGCCTTCGCATCCTCCACCCTTGTAGGGAAACATCAAGGTGGTTCAGAGAAAAACAGTCGCGACTTCCTTTAGAATGGGTTATTGCCAGAAAAGGTACAAAAAAAAGGAAAAAAAAAAACGTAGTGGCCTTCAGCACAAAAAAAAAGCACATGTCCCCTGTGTAAACTCACAGTCCTGGTTCTTTTGCGGGGTCCGTTCAAGGGGATTTGCAGGGGCCTGCTGTAGGGGCACTCCTTAAATCTCCACTGTCAGACCCCTTTTGACAGAAAACCCCTTGCTCACCTACTTGCCAGGTTTTATCTCTGAAACAAAACCCAAAGGCGGACCTACATGGGGTAGCCAACCCCCCGCTCTTTTGGCTATCCGTAAAAAGCCCACCCGATTTAACTGCATAGCATTATACGAAAAATATATGAAATGTGTCAGTGGCCCCCCCTGCCGTGACACCAGTACTTTAAAGGGTTTTTACCACACCGGACCAGACATTCGGTGAGAATATCGACCGCCCACGGGCCCCCTTTTGTTTATTAAAATATATTTTATTTTTATTTTTTTTAAAGGGCCCTTGATTCCAGGGCGTGTAATTCGGGGGTTACATACATTAATAAATCAAAAGTACAGTGATAAGGGATAATGACAATTTGGGACGACAGAGGGAAGAGGACCCTCCCGCGAGGGGTTAAATCTACAAGGGGGGGGAAAAGACAGGAGGGGAGGGGAAGGGGAGGGGTATATCCATACCCTAAGGGACCCTGAACGTGTGGGGCTTAACCTGTTAAACCGTAGACTTATACACCGTTACTTACTCCTTACAATGCCTTACATGGTGGGGCTCAGTGCTTTCTGTGATCACCATTTTTGGAGAAGAGTTGGGTGTTGCAGCCATAGCATCAATCTTTATTGTGTTAGTGCTATGGCAAGTCATGATCATGTGGCTACTGCCTGCCATTTATGACTAGCATGCAAGCCCCAGCTAGATAAGATAAATGTATTAGTCGCCAGCCATTAATTGGTCATGGTCTTTTTAATGAACAACCTGTAAAAACTTTCATCTGTTATAAAGGATAGAAAAAACTTGCTGTGGATGGCGATCATAAAAAAAAAAAGCATTTCTGCTATCTAGGATATATGAAAAATTTTTGAGGGAGGCGTGGCTTCCTCCATTTTGGTTTTTTGCACTCCACCCACCTTCACAGGGTTTTAAATCAGTGCAGTGTGTTCAGAAGTTGGTGCCTTCACTCCCTGAAGTATTGAGGTCTGAACAGAGTCCAGGGGAGGTAAACATAGTGTAAAACCCACCTGCCTTTGAGGTCCTTTGGGACATTTTGGAGGTGGCTTAAGAGTTTTGATAAAAAATGTGAACTAAGAAGCTCAAAAAATTTTCATATATCCTAGATAGCAGAAATGCTTTTTCAAAAATTCCTATGTCCCCTATGTTTATAGTGTGCTGCTGATATTTGAATGTGTATGTATATTACAGCCCCACCAGTGTGCACCTGTTCTCATTTTTTTCAAAAATGTTTTTTGATGTGCAAAACCATATATTGTTTCTAGTCTGTAAATGCTGGGTAGACCTGGAGTATAACATGCAGTAATATCTGTGGAGGTGTAATCAGATCCCAGTCCCACGCTGCATCCCTTAGTGTTCCTCCTGGCTGCGCCCACCCTGGATTTGCTGGCTGGTGATCTGCCTCTCTGCCTGTCACTATATAGAGTCACCAGTGCACAGGAATTTCACTAGAGTGGTACAGACATCGCCAGTAGAGGCTGCAGCCGCTGGATATGCCTCTCAGTGCCGTCTCATGACTGAGATTTATTCATGTACACATCAAAGTGCCGGGCAGAAGGAGATCCACAGGGAGTCACATCCAGAGCAGCGCACAGGACAGCACACACTGTGAGTAGATGGGACTAGGGGTAGCAATGGTTTAAATTATTACTGTTATCTCCTACATCCCAATGTAAGATTTCCATTGACGTATCTGTAAATAATGCTTCTATAGGTATTAATTTATAACATCAGAGCCCAATAATTACACAGAGAGAAGTGGTGCAACGTAGGCGCTGCTCATCTCTTCCTGCGGAAGCTATGGTGCAAATACTTTTGCAAAAATTTCTTCTGGAGTCTGATTGACTGACATGCAGTGCTTCCTCTTTTTTTAAGATGTTCTTCAGCGGCTGCAGTGTATTACACAGTGCTGTGCCCCCCGCTGCTGCAGACTTTCTTTACAAGAAGGATGAAGGTATTTGGGGTCAGTAAATAGTGAACAGCAAGGTCCCCTCTTCTCATCATAATGGGGTTCATTAGCAATTGATATGTGTGCCAGGTCTGGTTCACTTCTGCGTTGGAGGTCCCATTCAGAGCGTACATCACAGAGGTGGCGCCAGATCCATTAAATAATCTACACCAACAGCATTCAGTGGACACCATTGACTACAATATGGTCCTTGGTTTTTCATCATGGTGTCTTTCAATTTAATGGGAAAAATACCACTGAATGCTGCACTATTTTTTCCCATCATATTAGCAAAAAAACTGTGCTAGAGGCTCCAAACACAACCTCCACAAATTGTACCCAGCGCTGAATTAAAAATGATCTATGATATTGCTGTGGTACTCCAGGGTAACTTGTAATATTCTTGTAATTTACAGTAGTGGCTACATCATCCCAGAATGTGTATATATAAATAAATGCAGGCTGTCCTTAACTTATACCGTTCCAACTTACATCTGTCCTCTAGTTACAAATGGAGATTTATGGGACATGCTGGCACTTGTAGTTCCATGTTCCACAGCAGATAGTAGGCAGAGACAACGGCACACACATTAAAACAAAATGCTAAAACCCTTCCCTGCACTATCCAAAACTAAAGGAAAACCCTTTTATTCTGGAGTTACAGTTAATAAATCTACCTGTTCCGACTAAGGCCATGTTACACGGGGCCCAAAAAAAGGGCCCTATTTCGGTCCGTAAATTTGCGCGGTGGCCCAAATTGGCCGAAAAGGCCCCCCTTTATTCGGTAATTTCCCCCGTTTTCATAGAGAACTTGGATTAGTCTCCTCCCCGCGGGCGGGGAGGATTAATTGAAAGTCACTTTCTAGCGGCGTATACGCGCCGTAGTAATGTTTGTCTATGGGCGGCAGTGCCGGCCCCCCGCTTCTCCCCCGCTCCCGCCCGCCCCTTCAAAAAGGGGTAATTGCGGGGCGAAATTACGTCCCGCAATTAAGCCGTGTGAACATAGCCTTACACACAAATTCAACTTCAGAACAAACCTACAGTCCCTGTCCTGTTCGTAACCCGGGGACTTCCTGTAGTTATCTCTCTATATCTAGCATCTGTTAAAGGGGTTGTCCCGCTACTTTGATTCCTCTTACCTCAGTCCTGTTTTCTTGGTTTCACTTTGAATTCAGGGTCGTGTTTTCTGACTTCCACTAGGCTGCAGTAGAAGGGAGGTCTGTAGCTATAGCAACCTGAGGAGCTGATGCAGCCCATACAACAGGGGATATCTAGGAATAGGTAGGACTCTGTTAATGGACACATATTGCAAAGTGACTTGTTTCTGCAATATCTTTAACATAAAAAAGCAATCCTTGTAGTGAGACAACCCCTATAACATTTAAACATTTATTTATATAAACGTTTTACTATATGTTTTGTTATTGATAATAATACATCATTATTAAGGTATGTTCACACAATGTACTGCGGAGCATACAGTACGCGCTGCAGTACATTGTGTTTTTTCGGGAGCTTGCACTAATACGCGCGTACTCCTGCGGCGCTTGGGGGCCGGCAGCCCGCTGACCCCATTGACATTCATTACTCGCAGCGCGTATTCGCCACAAGTAATTGACACGTCACTTATCTCCCCGCGCCTACAATAAGATCTTATTGTACGCCCGGGGAGAGGAGGCATAAACCATAGTTCTCTATGAGAACTATGGATTACCGTAATTATGGGCCGCATTTCGCCACGTATTAAGCGCAGTACGCCGCGAAATATGTGGCGAAATGCGCTCCAAAATAAGCCGTGTGAAACATAGCTTACTGTCCCTTGTTTATTGTATTTTTATTACATGTGTTTAAATGACAGACACTTTAAGTAAACTTATCACATTTGTTTTTTTATTCATGATTGGAGAACAAATCTAGAAGGAAAATTATTGTAGAACAGAAAAAAAATAAACCTGCAATACCAAGCCCGGACACTAGGAAAAATGCGCAGTGTGCAAGTGTGAACGGTGAAATACCCCATGTGAACAATGAACAGGCTGCAGTGCTGGTAGACTCCTTCACACAGCTGGCCAGCATTTAATAGTGATGGGCTAAGGATAGGCCGTCAGTTCTAAAACCTTGGATGACCAAAAGCAAATAATGCAGTGCAGAACATATTGGGCCGCATGTATGAAAACTGTCCAGGTCTATGACTTTCTTTATTGCCCATAGCAACCAATTAGTCGTCTCCTTTCATTTCATATTGGGCTCTGTAAAAATGAAAGGGGAGCTCTGATGTGTTGTTATGGGCAACAAAGTGAATTTTTGATCTAGACAGTTTTCATACATGTGACCCATGGTATAGAAAAGTGCAAGAAAATGCCATTACTTTAACCCCTTACCGACATTTGCCGTACTCATACGTCAATGACGTATGAGTACGTCATGGCGATCTTGCGCGCTCACAAGCGGAGCGCGCAAGATCGTGGCATGGAACCGGCGGTATATTACCGCAGGCATCATGCCGCATCCCCCTACTGGCCGGGTGAGCTCCGGCCGCGGGGGATTAACCCCTCGATGTCGCGACATTGTGGTCGCGACATCGCAGCTGCGCTCACCGCCGCTACTGATCTCCTACCAGACTGCTCGGACGCTGAATGAGTGCACTCCGGGTTGTATGGTGACGTCACGATGCCCACAATGCATTGCGGCAGATGTGACTGACAGTTGACATGGAGGACCAGTATTAAGCTATCAGCTGTGTGCTAATCTCATTTTGTATGAACGATATGACTATCGTTCATGCAATTTCCCCCTGGGGAATAGTGTAATAAGTGTGAAAAAGTAAAAAAAAAGTGTAAAAAAAATAAAACACAAAAAATAAAATAAAAACACGTACATTGCCCTTTTCCCCTTTACAAACGCCAATCGCCCCCGAAATAAGATCAAAATAAATAAAGTACCATATTTGTATTGGCCGCCGTGCGTCAGCGACCCACTCTTTATATCGGTCATCGTAATTAACCGTGGGTGAACGCGTAATAAAAAACCCAAAAAACAGTCGCAGATTGCGAATTTTTGGTTCATCTCCCGCAGCACATAAAATGGAGCAAAAGTCATCAAAAAAGCATATCCACATCAAAGTGATGCAATTAAAACGTCAGTTCTTCCCCGCAAAAAAAAAAAGTCTTTCACAGCTCTGTTACAGAACAAATTAAAAATTCTGTTTATTAGAAGATAGCGGGATGCATATATATTGTTTTACTCAATAAAAACACTTTTTTGTTTCAATAAATTGTGCTTTCAAAATCAAAAAAAAATACATAAATTTGGGTATCACCGGTAATCGTTCAACCAACAGAGTTAATAAAACTTACTTTTCATCGGTTACCTGCACGGTGAACGCTATTAATAATAAAAATAAAAACCCTGCTAGGTTTGCATGTTTTTTCTTCCATGCCTTCAAAAACGGTTTTAAAAGCATCATAAAGTCTTGTCCCCCAAAATGTTACCAATAAAATCGTCAAACTTCATCCCGCAAAAAAAGTCCTTATACTGCTCCATAAACAGAAAAAATTAAAAAACAGTTATGGCTCTCAGACTTCGTGATGCAAAAAGTGTTTTCCTTTTCATATAAAGTGATTTTTTGTGTAAAGCAGTAAAACTTAAAAAAATATACAAATGTGGTATCGCTGTAATCGGTATCAACCATTTATACCGACAGTGACCGCTGAAAAATTAAAATATATAATACTACCAGGATTGCTGTTTTTTGTAACAAAATGCCTCCCAAAAACCTTAATAAAAACGTGAGCAAAGCATCACTTGCCCACCCATAATGGTACTAATAAAACATCAACTCATCTCGTAAAAATCAAGCCACAATCAGCTCCGTATACTTAAAAATTAAGGAAAGCTATGGCTGTAGAATACGGACAACTTAAAACGCAACTTTTATAAACTCGCTTCTATGTGTAAAAGTAATAAACTTAAAAAACTATATAAAATTTATATCATTGTAATTGTACGACCCCCCATAGTAAAGTTATCCCGTCATTTATCCCGTATGGCGAATACTGTAAAAATGAAGCCCAAACATCAATGGGGCGAACTGCGTTTCCCCCTCCACATTTCCATGGCCCCAAATGCTAAAAAAAAAAATACGGAACACCTGTGCGCCAAAATGCAAAAAAAACCTTAGATGAGATCCTGAGGGGTGTGGAATCCAAAATGGGGCAATTATGGATGGTTTCACCTTGTTCTAGTATTTTGGGGCTTTGCAGTATGCGTGACATGGGCCCCATCAAATATCTGTGCGCCAAAAGCCAAATTGCGCTCCCTCCCTTTGTACCCCCTGCCATGCGCTCAAACAGCAGTTTTCACCCAAATAGTAGGGTATTGCCGAACTTGGAAGCAATTGCGTTACACATTTCGGGGCTTTTTTTTCAAGATTCTTGTATAAATTAACATTTTCTGCGAAAATTGCAGAGTCTTAGAAAAAAAAAAAAAAAAAAAATATATATTTTTTATTTTCAGAGCCGAACGCTAAAAAAATTTGTGATACACCTGTTGGGGCTCGATATAATCACGACAAACCACACGCTGGGCAATACTTAAAAGATTCGTTTACAAGTTTGTATTGTGCAGATCTTTTTGTTGATCATACTCACTACACCCCCTGGGATATTTTTCCTTATGGGTGTAGTTCCAATATGGGGTCTTTTTTAGCGGGTATTTATTACATCTTGGAATCCTTAGGGTGTCCGCAAACCTGAAATGGCGCCTAAATAAAAATTCTGAGTGCTTGTGATTGACGCCAAAGTAGCGCAATTTGGGCCACATATGGATATATCTGGAAAACGGACAGAATCTGGGGAATCAATATTAATTTGCATTTCTGATCACATTTACCGTATTCTTGTGGAATAATGTATAAAAATTGAAAACTGCAAAAAAAGTGAAATTTGAAATTTCACTTACGCTTTGCTTTAATTCTGTGAAACACCTATGGGTTAATAACTTCTCTAAATCGGTTTTGAATACTTTACAGGGGTGTAGTTCTTAGATGAGGTCATTTATCGGGGGTATCTAACATACAGGTCAATCAAAGTCACGTATTAACTGCGACTGGTCCCTAAAAAATTTATATTGCAAATTTTGTTGTAAAATTGAAAATTTCTACTAATTTCTAAGCCCCCTAATGTCGTAAAAAAAAAAAAAGACATCTTAAAAAAATGATGCCAAAACTACAGCAGACATATGGCTAGATGCTAGCTTATAAAATATTTTGAGTAGAATAACTATCTGTTTACATGACAGAAATGTTTGAAGTTTGAAATTGGTAAAATATTTCTAAATTTTTTCACGATAATTGATATTTTTAACAATAAAACAAGCATTTTTTGGGACCAAATTTCTTACTATCTGAAGCACAATGTGTCTCGAGTAAACAATCTTCTGAATCACATGGATAATAATAATAAATTATAATCTTTATTTATATAGACCGCCAACAATTTCTGCCAGCACTTTTACAATGTAGAGGTTTAATTACAGACAAAAGAAAGAATTACACCTGTGAAAGTACTTACAGGTGAGACACAAGGTGTGAGGGCCCTGCTCGACAGAGCTGTAACAATCTAAGAGGGTGCCTGGGGAAACAAGGGGGAGAAGTGCTAAATTTACAATGGCCCAGCCATGCTTTATAAATTTGGGGAGGTTTACATAAAAAATTGGGTGGAACTGCCACCATGACTGTACATCTATATACAGATAAGTGCCTGTGAGTGCCTAGTGTAGGGATGAACAGACGTGTGTGATAAGAGGTGGGGTTAACAATTAGGGGTTTTGTAGGCCTTGCCTGAGAAGATTGTGTTTTCAGGACACTCTTAAACTGCGAAGGCTGGGATTGTGCCTGATGGTCCTTGGTAGGATGTTCAGAGAATGGTACAGCAGTGCAAAATCTTGAAGACGGGCATGGGAGGTTCAGATGATTCTAGTCTGTAGTTTGATGTCCGTAGTGAGCGGAGAGAGTGCGGGCAGGGTGGGACAGAGATGTGGGAGGAGATGTATGGGGGTGCAAGCACGGTGGAGAGCTTTATGGTGAGAGTGTTTTGTTTATGCTTGTCTTCTGTAATGGATGGGCAACCGTGCAGTGACTGACACAGGTAGAGGCATCAGTATAGCGGCTGGAGGAGAAGACAGCTGGCTGACTGCATTCAGGATAGATTGGAGAGGGGAGTGTTTACAGAGAGGGAGAGCGATAAAGCAAGGAGTTACAGTAGTCAAGACGAGAAGGAATAAGAGCAACAATGAGAGGTTTGAGTTGATTCACAGTGAGAAAAGGACGGATTCTGGAGATATCTTGAGGTGCAAGTGACAGGAGCGGGCAAGGGATTGGATATATGGGGTGAATAGGATAGGTTAAAGTGTGAAAAAGTTATTCTCACATAAAGTGACACATGACAGATTCAAAATGGGGCTCGTCTGGAGAGGCCAAAAACTGGCTCCGGCGGTAAGGGGTTAATAAGAACACTATAAAATACAGCGCTCCCTCAAGATACAATGGCCTCAGGATACGATATTTACAACATACAATGGTCTTTTCGGGGTCATTGTATGTTGAATGTGGTTTCCCTGAAACTGGTCCGGCAATTATCAAGGACATTTTATTTGTAAAACCTCTCTATTAGTGCAGTGCATGCAGTGACTGGCTGTCCAGTAGCTCCTCTCTACAATACAGTGCGGTACTACATGTCCTGTACTGCTCTTACATGTATTAGTGCAGTGCATGCAGTGATTTGCGTTCTAGTAGCACCTCTGTACAGTACAGTGCGGTACTACATGTCCTGCACTGCTCTTACATGCATTAGTGAGGTGCATGCAGTGATTGGCGGTCTAGTAGCGCCTCTCTACAGCATAGTTGCCAACTTTTGAAAATGGAAAAGCAGATCGAAGAGGGCCACACCACACTCCCGCCTAACTGCATAATGGCTTTGGAAGAAAGCCAGATAGATGCCCTTATAGCCAGGTAGTAGCCGCCCATAACCAGGTAGTGCCCCTTACAGGCAGGTAGATGCCCCCTTGTAGCCAAGTAGATGCCCCCTTTGTTAGCCAGGTAGATGTCCCCCTTTGTTAGCCAGGTAGTTGCCCCCTTTAGTAGTCAGGTAGTTGCCCCCTTTAGTAGCCAGGTAGTTGCCCCCCCCTCTTTGTTAGCCAGGTAGTTGCCCCCTTTGTTAGCCAGGTAGTGCCCCCTTTAGTAGTCCGGTAGTTTTCCCCTTTAGTAGCCAGGTAGATGCCCCCTTCAGTAGCCAGGTAGTTGCCCCCTTATTGTAGCCAGGTAGTTGCCCCCTTATTGTAGCCAGGTAGTTGCCCCCTTATTGTAGCCAGGTAGAGCCCCCTTATTGTAGCCAGGTAGTTGCCCCCTTATTGTAGCCAGGTAGAGTCCCCTTTTTGTAGCCAGGTAGTTGCCCCCTTATTGTAGCCAGGTAGAGCCCCCTTATTGTAGCCAGGTAGTTGCCCCCTTATTGTAGCCAGGTAGTTGCCCCCTTATTGTAGCCAGGTAGAGCCCCCTTATTGTAGCCAGGTAGTTTCCCCCTTATTGTAGCCAGGTATAGCCCCCTTATTGTAGCCAGGTAGAGCCCCCGTATTGTAGCCAGGTAGTTGCCCCCTTATTGTAGCCAGGTAGAGCCCCCTTATTGTAGCCAGGTAGAGCCCCCTTATTGTAGCCAGGTAGTTGTCCCCTTTGTAGTCAGGTAGTTGCCCCCTTTGTAGTCAGGTAGTGCCTCCCTATAGCTATTACAAATAAAATAATAAAAGTCACTCACCTCACCAGGCTCCCTGCAGCTCCGGACATCTCCGGACGAGCTCCTCAGCATCGCAGGGGGAGTGAGTGCAGCCGCGCGTCACTTCCCCTGCGACACTGACCTGTATGTACAGCGCACACCGGCCGGCGCTGTACATACAGGGGGAGAAGGGAGGAGGGGAACGACCCCTCCTGCCTCCTCCCTGCACAGTGACACGCACCGGGCGGGTGAGCGGCCGCTGCGGCGCTTCACCCGCCTGTAGGAGCAGCCCGGCGGCGCCAGAGTACGCACTAGCGCTACTCTGGCGCCGCGGCGGGAGGAATGCCAACTCTGTAGGGAGGGCGGGGGGGACCCCAATTAGCGGGACCCCCCCGCCAAAAGCGGGAGAGTTGGCATGTATGCTCTACAGTACAGTGCAGTATTACATGTCCTGTACTGCTTCTACATGTATTAGTGAGGTGCATGCAGTAATTGGCGGTCTAGTAGCTCCTCTCCACAGTACAGTGCGGTACTACATGTCCTGTACTGCTATTACATGTATTAGTGAGGTGCATGCAGTGATTGGTGGTCTAGTAGCTCCTCTCTACAGTACAGTGCGGTACTACTGTACATGTCCTGTACTGCTATTACATGTATTAGTACAGTGCATGCAGTGATTGGCGGTCTAGTTGGCCCTCTCTACAGTACAGCGCGGTACTACATGTCTTGTACTCTTACATGTATTAGTGAGGTGCATGCAGTGACTGGCTGTCTAGTAGCACCTCTCTACAGTACAGCGCGGTCCTACATGTCCTGCACTGCTCTTACATGTATAAGTGAAGTGCATGCAGTGGTTGGTGTCTAGTAGCGCCTCTCTACAGTACAGTGAGGTACTACATGTCCTGTACTCCTCTTTACATGTGCCAGGATGAGCCGCAACGCACCCCCTGCGACGCTGATCTGTATGTACAGCGCACACCGGCGCTGTGCATATGTGCATACAGGGGGAGAAGGGAGGAGGGGAACGATCCCTCCTGCCCTCTCCCTGTATGGCAGCTGCACGGAGCGTGCAGCTGCTGACTGAATGTGCGGCTGCGGCCACACAAGTCAGTGAAACTCGCCGGGCGGGTGAGCGGCCGCTTCAGCCGCCAGTAGGAGCGGCCCGGCGGCGCCAGAGAAGCGCACCAGCGCTACTCTGGCGCCGCGGTCATTTAAAGAACCCCCGCTGCCTGCTGGCGGCAGGAGGTTCGCCAATTCTGCCGGGGTGGCGGAGGTGGGGGGGGGCGGGGAGGCCCATTAGCGGGACCTCCCCGCCAAAAGCGGGAGAGTTGGCATGTATGCTTTGGACACCAGGTGAGGGCCCCATTTTCTTTATCCTGGTACAGGGAAGCTCCTGTCCTCAGAGTAGAAAGGGGTTTCCAGCTTCAAGCAGCTCTCCCTGGTGTTATATGGAAGGACGCGCTTTATCTGGATTAGTTATCTGTATAATTTACTTTCATCCTTATTTTGCACTATATTGGGGACATTTTGGGCGTCAGAACCAATTTACCTATAGAGTTATGGCTTCTACATATAATGGTTGTCCCAAAACCAATTAATATTGTATATTGAGGGAGCACTGTATATGCTTTCATGAGCCAAATACATCCTATAGTGCTACACAGATTTGATGTTGTACTAGTAAATAACTGATACACTTTTCCATCCTGACGGTGGGACTATTATAACTAAAAATTCAGCCCAGGGTTTGGTGGACTTCCCAATCCAAAACCATTTTAATTGGGATCCTACAATTTAGGTGTTCTCTTGGCCTTTTTCCTGGGATCATGACATCTTTAGCACCTGCATGGAATAACGTCCTGCACAGGGTGGAAGATGTGATGGTCCATCCAATCTTCTTTCTTTCCTCAATGTAATATGTAGAAGATGATGCAGTGCTTTATAAATAAGATGGATGTTCTTCATACTTTCTAGAGACACTTGCTAAAAGGACCCCGGATATCTCTGATATGCAAAAGAGTAATTAAAGGGGTTGTCTCACTATGATGTTCCAAAGGCAACTTCAGATTTACGCTTCCTTACTCTTCCTGGTTAGGTTGTGGGTGGTTCTATAGCAGTTATTAGCATATTTGCTCTGTATTCCCATCGCTTCTAATTGCACTGACGTGTATTCCTGTAGTGCAAAGAGCTTCAGAGCTCAAAGTAAACACTATAAGGTAATTAATCTCCTTTGTTTGTCAGAAATAACACACTCTGCTCTCAAGCTGCCGTCCATCCTGGTGAAGTCACTCCCTACTCTCTGTCTAATCAGAAAGGGAGAGCAGGATATTAAGCAAAGAAACCTACGTGCACTCAGAGCAGATACAATCTCTCTTATCTCCCGACCAGGAAAAATGAAAGGAGGAACGTAGAGTGGGTATGGAAAGTATTCAGACCCCTTTAAATTTTTCACTCTTCGTTTCATTGAAGCCATTTGGTAAGATCCAAAAAGTGCATTTTTTTTGCTCAATTATGTATACTCTGCACCCCATCTTGAAAGAAAAAAACAGAAATGTAGATATTTTTTATTAAACAAGAAATACTGAAATATCACATGGTCATAAGTATTCAGACCCTTTGCTGTGACACTCATATTTAACTCACATGCTGTCCATTTCCTTCTGATCCTCCTTGAGATGGTTCTACTCCTTCATTGGAGTCCAGCTGTGTTTAATTAAACTGATTGGACTTTGATTAGGAAAGACACAAGGGCGTAGCTACAGGAGGTGCAGAGGTAGCAGTCACTACCGGGCCCCGCAGCCGGAGGGGGCCCAAAAGCCCCTCTGCAACATAAGATGACACCAGTACTGTGAATGGGATGTGGTGGTGGAAGGCCTCTATTTCACTTTTTGCACCAGGGACCAGGACCTTCAAGTTACGCCTCTGGAAAGGCACACACCTGTCTATATAAAACCTCACAGCTCACAGTGCATGTCAGAGCACATGAGAATCATGAGGTCTAAGGAACTGCAAAGGAGCTAAGAGACAGAATTGTGGCAAGGCACAGATCTGGCCAAGGTTACAAAAGAATTTCTGCAGCCCTCAAAGTTCCTAAGAGCACAGTGGCCTCCATAATACTTAAATGGAAGAAGTTTGGGACGACCACAACTCTTCCTCGACCTGGCCGTCCAGCCAAACTAAGCAATCGCCTGAGAAGAGCCTTGGTGAGAGAGGGAATGAAGAACCCCAAGATCACTGTGGCTGAGCTCCGGTGATGCAGGCGGGAGAGGGGGGAAAGTTCCACAAAGTCAACTATCACTGCAGCCTCCACTTGTCGGGGCTTTATGGCAGAGTGCGGCCGACGGAAGCCTCTCCTCAGTGCAAGACATATGAAAGCCGCATACAGTTTCCAAAAACACACAGGTGGAGAAAACCACGCCCTGCTAATCACCTGCCCAATACAATCCCAACAGTGACACATGTGGAGGCAGCATCATGCTATGGGGGTGCTTTTCAGCTGCAGGGTCAGGACGACTGGTTGCAACTGAAGGAAAGATGAATGCGGCCAAGTACAGAGATATCCTGGATGAAAACCTCTTCTAGACGCTCTGGACCTCAGACTGGGCCAAAGGTTCTTCTTCTAACAAGACAATGAACCCAAGCACACAGCTAAAATAACAAAGCAGTGGCTTCAGAACAACTCTGTGCCCATTCTTGACTGGCCCAGCCAGAGCCCTGACCTAAACCCAATTGAGCATCTCTGGAGAGACTTGAAAATGGCTGTCCACCAACGTTCACCATCCAACCTGAGGGAACTGGAGAGGATCTGCAAGGACGAATGGCAGAGAATCCACAAATGCAGGTGTGAGAAACTTGTTGCATCATTCCCAAGAAGACTCATGGCTGTTCTAGCTCAAAAGGTGCTTCTACTCAATACTGAACAAAGGGTCTGAATACTTAAGACCATGTGATATTTCAGTTTTTCTTGTTTAATAAATTAGCAAAAATATCTACATTTCTTTTTTTTCCTTTCAAGATGGGGGCAGAGTGTATATTAATGAGCAAAAAATTTACTTTTTGGATCTTACCAAATGGCTGCAATGAAACAGAGTGAAAAATGCAAAGGCGTCTGAATACTTTCTGTACCCACTGTATTTGGAAAAAGTCTTCCCTACATGTTGAAAACTAATCTTTGTAGTGAGACGACCCCCTTTAAGATATTAGAGGGCTGAAGTTTGAATTTTTCACTTTTGCTCTGAAAAACATTTTCAGTTATTTTGGTATGGATTACATATGTGATTGTGTCATTGTCTCATACAGACATGCCATAAGTCACCATCTTGTCTCTCCACCAGGTCTGGTTTTCGGCTGTGCACATATACCCCATGCCTCCAGTTTTGTTCTGGTTCCTCCTGTATTCATGTTGCCTTTGTCAGGCACACACCCTCCTTTACGACAGACTCCAGGAGCAGAACACAGAGTTTGCAGTGAAGTTGTACCAGACGATCGTGACCACAGAAAACAGGACAAACATTGTCATCTCTCCAAGCAGTGTGGCCAGTGCCCTGGGGCTTCTGCAGTTTGGAGCACAAGGCAGCACCTTCACTCAGATAGAAAAGGTGTTGGGATACAATGTTCAAGGTAATTATTATATTACAGGTTTTTATGTAATATGATTATATTTATATAGAGCTATAGCAGTTACAATAACAATACTAACCCTACCGGTGCCAACGTTTGCCTAGTTCTCAACAAAAAAAGGATATAGTATAGCTCTAAGCCACAAACTTGTTTGTGTACATGTATACAAAATCCATACAGGTGGGGGTATTACATGGTGAGATTTACAGAAAAAAAAGGAATGAGATTTACTCCAATGCACTGAAAGAGGCCAAACTTACTGCTACAGACACAGGTCAGAAATCCATCCCCTGCAGGAGGCGAAAAAAAGCCCCAGTGATACAAGGGAGAATTTGCGCAGGTGCAGAATACTGATGAACCATCACTCACACCTACTATTCATGAGTGACGTGGCTGCTTAGTATTACACTTGCACATAGACTAATGCAACAGAAGGTTAAACACCAGTTCCCACCAGGATGCAGAAAAGCCAAAGAACCATACAGGGGAGGTTGCACAAGTGCAGAATACTGATATACAACCTGTCACACATCTACTGTTCATGAGGGTTGAATGCTTGATAATAAATTTGCCCATAGATAAGGCTGACGGTCACACGGTTATATGTGGTGTTCCACTGGTTACAACCCATTAGTGAATCCCATACTACTAAAGTGCACAACACAAAATCCTGACACTCCCTTCTCCCCAGGAATGGGTGTGGCGGGGAGGGGAGGGGAGTGGAAAAGTGGGAGAATGTAAGGGGTGGCGCGCGTAGAGCGCCGTGGCAAAAAATTTGCATGACCACGCCCGCCTTGTTGGTGCACCATGCCCCTTGGAAAAAAACCACACCCACTCCACCTAAATGCATAACAGCTCTGGAAGAATGCCAGGTAGATGCCCCTCTAGCCAGGTAGTGCCCTTATAGCCAGGTAGTGCCCTCTTTGTAGCCAGGTAGTGCCCCATTTGTAGCCAGGTAGTGCCCCCATTGTAGCCAGGTAGTGCCCCTTATAGCCAGGTAGATGCCCCAATAGCTAATAAAAAAAAATAATAAAAACTGCTCACCTCACCAGGCTCCCTGCAGCCCGTCCAGATCCCGATGATCTCCTCAGCGTCGCAGGGGGAGTGAGTCCATCCATGCGTCACGCCCCCTGCGACGCTGATCTGTATGTACAGCGCCAACCGGCTGCTGTACATACACGGGAGAAGGCAGGAGGGGAACGATCCCTCCTGCCTCCTCCCTGTATGGCAGCCGCATGGAGCGTGCTGCAGCTGCTGACTGACTGTGCGGCAGCGGCCACACAAGTCAGTGAGACTTGCCGGGCGGGTGAGCAGCGGCGGCGGCCGCTTCACCCGCCTGTAGGAGTGGCCCGGTGGCGCCGCGGTCATTTAAAGAACCGCAGGCGGTGGGAGGTTCGCCAACTCTGCCGGGGTGGCGGGGGGACCCCCATTAGCGGGACCCCCCATCCTCCCCCCCGCCAATAACAGGAGAGTTGGCATGTATGACATAGCTATGTAAGCAATTTGTGTTTTCCCATCTGGCTGTTTTTACAGAAGCTGCTCTGCACTGTCTCTTGAGGCTCTCACTTCCTGTGTCGGCTGTGGGTGGGTCTACAGCATTGAATGACATATCAGCTTTGCCTAGTTGTGGAAGGAGCACTAGTGATAGAGGTGTTTTACAGAAAATGCAACTATCCAAGCAGGATGTCCGACTATAAATATGAGCTAACAGAGGAGTGGAATGCCAATACTAACAGTGTAATTCTTATTAATGCTTATTTTACACATGCCTTTTCCACAGAAGCTTTGATAAACTCTTGAGCTATTGTTTGGGATTGGAACAGCCTCTGATTCCTCTGTCACCCCAAGTATTTCTAGTATGCAATAATAGTAAAACTTAAAAAGAAAAACTACATCAATATTGTATCACTGTGATTGTATCAACCTAGAGAGCAAAGTAATCATGTCAAAAAGTTAAAAAAAAAGTAAAAAAACGTTGGAGGTTTAAACGATGAACAGTTGCCGTCTTATTGCCGCTCCTGGGAGAAGGAACAAAACCTTTACAGAAGAGCAATGGTACAGATGCTTCCATTGACCCAAAGGGCAGTCATGGCTTGTAAGGCTCAAGAAACTACAGGCAGTCTCTGGGTTACATACGGGATAGGGACTGTAGGTTTGTTCTTAAGTTGAAATTGTATATAAGTTGGAACATGTATATTTATTAAATGCAATTCTTTTTTTTTTTTTATAGTGCAGGGAACAGTTTTTACATTTGTTTTGCGGTCTGTGCCCTTTTTTAGAAGATTTCACCTAACGTTCTGTATCTCATGTGCAGCTGTGGCGTGCTGGCACTTGGTTATCATGGGGCGTGACTCAGTGTTGAATGTCAGCCACGCCCCATAAGTCTCTGTTTGTAACTAGGGGATGTATGTAAGTCGAAACGATGTAAGTAGGGGACTGCCTGTAGTTTTAAAATATTATCAAGGTGGTATAGAGTGCCATCTGTACTGCATAAGTGGTGGCCAAGCGTCCCACCCACATGCTGGCGCTGCGGGTCAGAGGTGGGCACTATGTCCCATATTTGGTGGGGCTGCACGCGCATCAGACCATTTTGGTCAGCGATCCTCACTGCGATCCGAGATTGCACTGGCACCACCATCCCCGACACTCCTGAAGCAGTCCTTTTTCCATGTTCCAACTTCCACAATCGGCTTATAAAAAATCTCTTACTAGGCAAAGACGGTCATCCCACGCAAATGGAAGACAACTACCTCCCCATCCTTAGAGGATTGGGTGAATGAGGTTGCCTTCACCCAACGCATGGAGGAATTAGTGGCTAAAACAGACGCCAACATAACCAAATTTTCTCGGACTTGGGCCCCTTGGACGGACTACCAAACTTCCACGGAATTTCGGGCCCTAACTCTTTTATCTCTCGGAGTCCTTTCACATCTCTTCCCTACCAGTCACTGGCGCACATTAGTGGGTGTGGTCGGGAGCGGTGGCGCCGGGAGGTGGGAGGGAATCGGGATTAAGAGAGACGGGGTATACATATATGTATGTATGTGTATATTTTGTATATATTTTTTTCCTTTTTCTCCTTCTTTCTCTCTCCCTCTCCTTCTCTGCCCTAGAACTTAAAGGGGGCTTCAAATGCACCTCTTCACGCCCAGTAGGACAGACGCTTATTCCCCCCAGTCAATAGAGTTTATCTACACCTCCTTAGGCCTCCACCTGTTGTGGATCACAAGTGTTCCCTAACCAATAAAGTAAGGTGTCTTTCATATATTCCATGTTATACAAGTTTTTTGCATACATTTCTTGTAAACCTTGTAATTGACATTGGCTTTTTTCATATTTGCACTAGCTTGTTATTTGTATTTTAATGTCTTGTTCTCTTATAATTTGAAAATCCAATAAACTCTTTAAATATTAAAAAAAATACAAAATTGGAATAATTGTTTCCTCTTGGAAATAAATAATTAAAGTTAATCTGGTAGGTTATATGTACCCTAAATCATGCCACTAATAAATTATCCTTGTCATGCATAAAACAACAACTTGTATGGCTTCCTATGTCAAAAATTAAGAAAAAAACTATGGCTCTTGAAATGCGACAATGAAAAAATGAAAAATCAATGTGCGCCCCCCCCCCCCAAAAAAAAAACAGAACAAAAAAAACTGCACAATAGACCCCCTGCATACAGTCTTTATGGAGGATTTCTATGAATTGATAGATCATAAAAGAAAACATCTTTGGTACAGAGCACAAATTGAAAACGTAGATGTGTAAGTTATGTGGGAAGCATGGTGGCCCCTTTATTGCCTTGCAGCACTGGGATAATGGGTTTGAATCCATTCTAGGACAACATCTACATAGAGTTTGTACATTCCAAAAACATACAGTTTGACTTCCCAAATCTTTGCAGATGATACTAAGCTCGGTAAAGTAATCAACACAATAGAGGATAATGTGTTATTACAAATGGATCTGGGTAAGTTGGAGACCTGGGCAGATAAATGCAAGGTTATGCACATGGGGAGGAAAAATGCACTCCATGATTACTTGTTAAAAGGGAAAAACTCTAGGTAAAAGTGACATGGAGAAGGACTTGGGGATCCTAGTGGACAGTAAACTTAATTGTAGCAGCCAGTATCAGGCAGCAGCTGCCAAGGCAAACAGGATTATGGGATGTAGAAAGGGATTCTTTACCGTAAGAGCAGTGAGACTGTAAAACTCTCTGCCAGAGGAACTTGTCATGGTGAATTCAATAAGAGTTCAAAAAGGGTCTGGATGCATTTCTAAATGTAATAATATAACAAGTTACAGTGATGAGGACTCTGAAGAAGGGTCGTGATCCAGGGATTTATTCTGATTGCCAGATTGGCGTCAGGAAGGAATTTTTTCCCTAAAATGAGGACAATTGGCTTTTACCTCATGGGGTTTTTTTGCCTTCTTCTGGATCAACACTAGAGCACAATAGGCAGAACTGGATGGACGTATGTCTTTTTTCAGCCTTGCAAACTATTTTGTGTGTGTCTCAGGGAATTTATACACCGAGGGACTGGTGGGAATAGTGCCATCTGTGTACAGTGCTGAGAATTGTTAGTCCTGTCGAATCCAAAAGCATGTTTTTTAAATATTATATGAAATAGTATAATTATGGAAATGTCATGTACAGTAAGACACAAAATTCCATAGTGTAGATATATTGAAGTATGTCGTATTAATAAACCCATACAGAAAGATGTATATGAAATGAAAACGATTTATAAAATAAAAACCACCTTGTGGGTGAGCTTTTGAGCAGCCCCTGCCACATAACTTACTGGCCAAGTAGTATATCAGCTTTCTTTCCGCCTTTAATCCTTTAATAATTTACAATAACAGCTTCACTTCCAAAGGGTCATTCAGCGTGAGGGAAGGAAATTAGTTTAAAACGCCTGTATTTGATTTTAATTAAATACTTAAAGGATTTTCATTTAAATAAATCAAGATTTCAGGATTAGGTGCACACCCTATGCTGCATGGGGACCAGCTCTTATCCAATACATAGTACATGTGTGCATGACTTTACTAGAGGAGAAACCAAAGATAGCACGGCAGTGCACGTGGCTAGGTCTACTCTAGGTACAGGTTGTGTTTGTTTCTATGTGGAAATTACTAAGAACACTGGTCCTCATTTGGTAATGAGGTTAGACCAGAAAAGTTTCTTAAAATGTGCCAAAACAATGGTGCAATTTTAGTGCAGCATGTCACAGACACATTTATTCTTACACTGCTCGATGGGTGTAACATCATGGGAATGTGGCGTGGCCATGATGTTCCAAAATTCTGGTGTAGAAAGCTAAAAAAAAATCTAAAAGATGGTTCTAAAGCTGCCCCAATTTATCAAGTAGAATTTTTAGACTGTCTAAGTTTACGCTGTCTTACTTTTAGACAGTGATAGTAAACGAGGGCCCCTGTCTTTACATGACTGAAATCACTTTTAGAGTGCAGCATTGTAAGCTTGCACTGAAAATGCTACATAATAGAATATGTATATGTCTCCAATACACAGAGCACAATGTGCCCATCTGATTCACCTCTCCCCTCTGCCAATCCCTTCACTGGCCACCCATTGCCCAGCGAATCCAGTCCTACAAGGCTCTCCATAACCTCTCCCCTCCATACATCTCTGCCCTAATCTTTAGATATCACCCTTCACGCAATCTCCGCTCCTCACAGGACCTTCTTCTCTGCTCTCCTCTTATCAGCTCCTCACACAACCGTCTCCAAGATTTCTCTCGTGCTTCACCCACTCTGGATCTCACTGCCCCAACACATCAGACTCTTCTCCACTCTCACTAGCCTCAAACGTAACCTGAAAACCTACCTCTTCAGGATTGCCTATAACTAACATTAATCGTGTTGCACTCCTCCGCCCCACAAACATGTCTGCCCCTCACCTTCTGTCTCTTCCCTCCTTCCCTGTAGACTATAAGCCAATGCAGACAGGGCCCTCTCTCCCTCTGTACCAGTTGTTAGTTATTGTCACCTTTGTACTTGTTTGACCTACGTTATGTATGTAACCCTTTGAATGTACAGCGCTCTGGTACCAAGGGCGCTCTAAAATAAATAATAATAATAATGGAACATGTTGTGCCTATGACTTCTGTGTTGGAGGTTGAGCATCTGCCTCTGTACATCCGCCACTCACACCCCACTGCCATGTACTTCGTCAAAAAGTAAACCACATCAACTGATCATATTAGCCATCAAACCATTGTCTCTGTCAAGGTATGGCAATACTGACCATTGCCTTAGACTAACGGCAAGATGCTATCTGGAGCTAATGATCTTCTCTACTCTCCTGTTAAGTGATGGAGGTCTGACCTGTTATATAGGAAGGCAAAGCAGCATGCCACTTATTGTGATTGATTCATTCATGAGTCCCACAATGGCCTAGCTGATAAATGACTTTTCTATATAAATTCCACTGATTCCAAAATCAGATCTGGAGGTTGTAGAATCTGTAGTCATAATCCCAATGTTCCCTATTGCATGAAGAACTGCTTCAGACCAACAGCCAGCGAGAGTCAGATGTGACAAAAAACAAGAGAATTCCAAAATATTAAAATTTAATTATTTGGTAAATTTAGACAGATTTTTGGACTATGGCTACACAAGAAGAGATTTCATGTCAGTTATCTTTAAAAGCTATTTGTAGTACTACTGTATACCCACTGTATGTATTCTATGCAGCTTGTGCAAAAAGAACATCTTTATGAAAGAGCTGGACATAAAAGGATATAGCCACCTTTCTTGTTCATTTGCCTCCTAAATGGAAAATGAAGCCACTTTCTAAATAGTCTTCATTAAAAATTTCCAACCATATGGCATCTCTGTGTAAGACCCTCACCTAGCTGCTGGCGCTGCTGAATCTGAGATAAGTCCTGCTTCTGACAGGCTCTCTGCTCTTCTTTTCGTCTCTCGGTGTTAGATTATGTACAAGCAGGCCGGATCTGCTGCAGGTTTTCTACAGTTAGTCCACAGAATAAAATCTGCACATAAAAATGCACAAACCAGGATGCATGATTTGGGGTAGACAGCGCCCATGCAGACGAATGATAGAAGAAAATCTCCAGCGTTCCATAAATCTTCACTGTTTTATTTAATCAGTAAAATCCATGAGAACAAAAGCATAGGAATCATTAAAATCCACAGACACAATGTAAGGAAACCCACTGCAGAAAACCTACAGCAGATCTGACCCATTTGAATGCAGCAGAGACAGGGAGGTGGTTGTACAATGGCAGATCAGAGCATAAAAAGGGGAGAGCATCCAAGGAGGGCAGCTCATATGGGCTTTAGAAAGGAAAGCACACAAAGGACAATTTTCATCTCTGTATAAGTAATATTTACAAAAGAATGGGAGCACAATTCCAGAAAAAGTGTAAATGCTTTATTATATTAAAAACATGATATGCCACAAAGGGTATACACAGATATCCAAATAACTCTGGATATAACACTATATTCAATCAATCTAAATCATACAGCACATAGTAAAGTCCATAAATGTACAGGGCTAGTGGCTATTTATTAAGATGTAAAACAACTAGTACTACCCATAATAGGGAAAAATATCAATATAGACATAGTAAATGCCACATACCTAATAGTACGCTGTATAGCAGACCCCCTAAATGTGCGCTTCTTGTTACCTGCTTCCTTAGACACCCCAACGCGAGTTTCGCATTACCTGCTTCCTCAGGTCCCCCAAAGAAGCAGGTAACGCAAAATGCGTGATGGGGTGTCTGGTATACAGCATACTATTGGGTATGTGGCATTTACTATGTCTGCATTGATATTTTTTCCCTATATATTTTGTTTTACATCTTAATAAATAGCCACTAGCCTTGTATATTTACAGACTTTATTATGTGTTATATGATTTAGATTGATTGAATATGGGGTTATATCCAGAGTTATTTGGACATCTTTGTAAACTGTTGCATAACATGTTTGTCATATAATTCTAATAAAGCATTTACACTTTTATGGAATTGTGCTCTCAATCTTTTGGCGAATATTAATGGTTTTGTAGAGCGTTATCCATGTCTTTATGTGAGGGGGTTGTAATTTAACTTTATCCAGCCTTCATGGTAATTGTGCTGAACTAATTTGATTACTATGTACAAGTGTAGAGAGCAAGCAGAGCACACGTTGGCCAACATGTATTACCAAGTGATCTGAAAATAAACAAAAATTAACAAATTAAGATCATAGATTACAACATAGTGCTACATTTTTACTCAAGGTAACGACTAACATGTAATATTTTTTCAAAGGCATCTAAAGCTTTTACTAAACAATTTACCATGTAGTTATTATCCTATGACATCAGTCCCATGGTATCCTTTTTAACACCGTTCATATTAACATGTCACCTGTTATTATATATGTATTGATTTAAGTTTGTCCATTTTGTATTTACTCCAGATAAAACAGTGGAGAACTTTATGAAGACAATGCACAGGAAACTTACTAACTCCAGCCAGGACACTTATATTCATTTGGCATGTGCCTTGTTTGTCCAAGTGGGGACACCTATTTCCTCCCAGTTTACAGAGCATGTTGTGCAATGGGCAAACAGCAGCCTTCAGCTGACCAACTTCACAGAGTACAACAGGACAGCTGGCCAGATAAACCAGTGGGTGAACAGCCATACAGGAGGTAATTACTCTGCAGACTGTATGCTCTTTCATATCTTTAGGCTTGGGCAAGATGACAGGCAATCAGGTACAGTTTTAAAGGGTGGTAACCTGGGCAGTTGTCCATTACCCAGGGGGCCCACAAGATCTCTAAGAGCAACCATAACTTACCCTTGACCTTCTTCCCCAGATCATCATAAAGTAAAACATTTTTAAAAGTGTTCTGTTGAACTGGTAATACAAGAATAGCATTCAATAAAAGTATATGCAGTTTTATTACACTGGGAAACAAAAAAAAATTTTTTTTGGTGCCTAGAAATTTTGACCTAATTCTAGGTATTTTCTGAGTCTGAAAATCATGGCCATTCTGTTCTAGCAGCTCTAGTTTCTGAGCTGTTGGTGCCATGATTCTACATTGTTCTTGTGATTAATCTGTCTATATATATGTAGTGCAGATGAATAGAAATGAATTTGCTCGACCCATTCATGTTTTTATTTCCATGTGTTCTTTAAATGTTCTAAAATTTATGTATTTTCTGTTTCACATTAATCCCAACATTTCTTTAGTACAATACTGAGTGACCACTGCTTTCAGCAGCATATACTCTGTAAGGTGACCATGCTGGATCTCCAAAACTAGAGCTGATAGGGGAAAATGAGTGTCATTTTCAGAATCAGCGCCTCAAACATATTCAAAAACGGTTAAAAATTTTAAGGCACCAAAATGAGTGTTCCCCGGTGTTATATTATGCATCAATATGAGTGTTTAAGGTACAAAATTGCTCATAAGAAGCTGAATTCATAAAGATAAAGACGTTTCAAGTAACTTAATATTAAGATATATCCTATTAGTTGAATAGCAGCTGCTTGGGATGACTATGCCATAGAATACATAGCAGAAGTCCAAGGCATACTCCTAGACTGCTGCAGCACATTTTTACTCTTTATTGCCATTTTGTCATGTGTTTTAGATGCCATTCAGTAAGGCTAATCTGTGGTCTGGCTGTCCAACTTGATTTGGAGGCATAAAACATATCTTCTACAAATCCACATCAGAAAAAGCACGCTCCATAATGTTAAAGGGGTTTTCTCAACACAATGATTATACTTAAACATGTTGGCAAAGGTAAATAAAAATGATTACCAAATACATTGTTGTTCTGATTTAGCTTCTTTTCAAAGCTAGAGCAGATCTTATGTCCTGCTTGTATACACACCAACTACCTCTTGCTGCCCTAGCAGCTCTGGCCGAGATGGTGCGATCATTCCCTGCTGTGTCTTATCAGCAGCACTTGTTTGAGTTTCTTATTGCCAAACTTTAACCCCTTACCGAAACAGGATGTACTGGTGTGTACTGTTGTCGGTAAGTTCCTTTGTAGCTGGCCTATTCAGTAAGTTCGCTACATAGGGGGATGGTGTCAGCTGCTAATTGCAGTCTGCTCCATTCTCTGCTGTTTAAGCAGTTAGACGCCCGGGCAATCGTGGCCACAGCATCGAATTGAATGAGAAACTGTGCCACGCACCATTCCTCACAGTGAACGGCACCTCCGTGGCGAGATCCCAGGGTGCTGATCCACTAACATGGTGGCTTATGAAGGCTCCATAGCCGCCATGTTTAGCGTTCTATTACCTCCTGCCTCAGATGGGAAGTAAAAGAGCTGCCATCTAAGTACAGGTGATCGTGCCCCCTACTAGTTAAGTACACATAATCTATTAAAATAGAACATCATTTATTTCATAAGCTGAAGACTGGAATAAAGGAAATCCACCGTTCTTAGTAAAATCTTTTGAAAAGCAGATGATTCCATACAGGTACAAATACTGTATGTCAATAAAACCCCAGTGAATGGGGCTAATCCACACCCAAATTCGCAGCAATACAACATGAAAATATGTGTTAGTAATCCGTGGGTAAGTCAGGAGGCCTCAGGGACATCCATCATTCTGGCCAGAAATAGTTTCTCTTGCATTCA
Source organism: Phyllomedusa bahiana (assembly GCA_025379985.1). Classification (NCBI taxonomy): domain Eukaryota; kingdom Metazoa; phylum Chordata; class Amphibia; order Anura; family Hylidae; genus Phyllomedusa; species Phyllomedusa bahiana. The sequence continues at coordinate 190,948 of JAODAL010001377.1, read as the reverse complement.
TATATTGGCGGGGAGATGGAAGCACACCTCCTGGTGTTATTAGTACAGTGACGTACTGGAGAGCCAAAAAGGATCTGCAACTTCTGTTCAGAAAATGGAGAGCTCTGGAAAGAACAAATTAATGCATATAAAGTTAGCTTTAGACCATTGGCATCTAGTGGGAATGCGACTCATTCTCTATAGGGCTAGGTGTCTGAGGAAAGAGGTAGGAGATGCTTCTGCTATAAGTAGCTAAGTTGGTCTGCTAAGGTAGTATAAGAATAGGTCTAATTTTCATGCTACATCAGGCTAGGTTCACATGTTGTGTTTTTTATGTATCTTTATGAATAACTCAAATTTGAAATGCGTAGGTGCAATCCTTATCAAATTTGGGTTCAATAATAAAAACACTTTTTAGTTGTATGTGTTTTTAAAACATGTAGTAAAAGCTTAAAGAAAGCAAAAAAAATGTATGTAAACTTAGCCCTTAGATAGATAATTTAAGGGGTTTTCTCACCATGAAGTTTCACAGTGCCACAAGCAGCTTGAGACTCACACTTCCTGGTCAGGCTGTGGGCAGTTCTATAGTAGTGATTGGCCTATCAGCTCTGCTATTACTAGCTGATTCTATTAGAGTGACAGGAGAGTTGGAGGTTTGTAAATGGCTTTGTACAGAGCTGTAAGGTTTAAAACTGGTCATCAACTTGTAAATTAAGCAGGGGGTGACTCACCATGGTCCGGCTGACTGACTGATGGCAGCTTGGAGCAATGAAAGATGAGTGGGTTGGGAGAGATGGTCGGTAATGTAGAGAAACTTGTGTATTCTAGCTGTAAATAAAATCTTCTTTATCTCCTGATCAGAGCAAAATCGACAAAGCAATGGTCTTCATTTATCTTTTACTACATGTTGAAAGCTAATAATTGAAATGAGAAAACCCTTTTAAGTTTGGGGGAGGGTTCTAATAAATCTAAACTTCTAGGACGACTTATAACTTTTAACACACCTGTTCTCGCTGCAGCTGATAGAGGCCATGCCACCTCGTTTTTGAACTCTAAGGCTGCGTCCCCACAGCAGCGGACAAATACTGGTCGGTTTACCTGACCGGTATGTGTCCAGGTTTGTGGTTGTCCCCATTGAGGTGTTCATATTCCATCCGGAAACCGGACGTAAGAATGAACATGCTCAATGCTTTTTAAGCGGCCCGCGGGCGGAAAAACCACCGGGCGGAAAACCCGTGCAGGGGGGGCTGCTGCACGGGTTTTCCATAGAGCACAATTGTGCTCATTTTCGGCCGGTTTTTAAGGCGGTCTGAAAAACCGGCCGAAAACTTGTGCCGTGGGGACGTGCCCTAAGGCCGTGTTTACACGGTAAAGATCAAATATCGGTTGGAAATCCCAATCAGTATTTGCTCTGTTTCTGGCATGCAGGGGGACGGCTTCTGTCCGCTGTTTACAGATTCAAGCCGTCTCCCTTCGCACGCACATGTTCATGTTCTGCCCGAAAACCAGGCGAAGAATGAATGTGTTCTACGTTTTTCAGACCGTCGGCGTTGTCAGGAACCGTCCGGCGGAAAATCCGTGCAGTGGGGAGTGCTGCATGGATTTGCTATTAAAATCTATGTGGGAGCGTTGCTTGTCGATTTCAGATGATTTGTAAAACCGCAAGTAACCGATGCCCTGGGGACAAGCACTAATACTGAGAGGGTGTAATGTTGCTCAGCAGAGCCCAATCTGGGTCTGTGGTCATGATTACATTTATATATTCTAAAACCTCCCTGAGACGTCGGGACGGTTTGATAAGAGACCTACAGGCTGATTTCTTCCAGTTAATACAAAACCGAAAATGGGCGCCAGATGTGTCAAACACAATCACAGGATGTAAGATGAACCCCTTACTCCCTACTTTAGGACAGTCTTGTGCATCTAAAGCTTAAGCAAGCAGTGAAATTAAAAGCATGTGCTGATTTCTTCAGGTGCAGTCGAGCCGCTGGTGCCTGGTGGACATTTTGGATCCGGTTTTACGCAGATCGCACTTGTGAGCACAATGTATTTTAAAAGCAAATGGAAAACAAAATTCTCTTTCACGGACACACAGACATTGCCGTTTATTAGCACAGATGGATCAGTGGTTAAAGTTCCCATGATGCATCAAACTGCAGATGTAAACTACGGTAAGGATCCAGTTATAGTAAAATCACTAAAGAAAATCAATATATAAAATGATTTAATTAACTCAGGAAAGTTGTTATTAATAAAACTAATTTGCAAAACAGCATATTTCTTACTATAAAAATAGTCTGATATCAGTTTTTTTTACATTATAGTTTTAAAAAAAAGACTTATGTGAATCTAGAAATGAAAGATGCTGAGTTAACTTCCATATTCAAGAACATTGCACTCCTGTTTTCTAAGGGATTTGCCAGGAATAAGTTATTGATGCTATACACTTGGACTTCCAAGGTCCCCAATGGGCTGCTGCAATTATCTGGAGCGCCTGAAAAACCCTTTCAGCATTGATTGCGTGTAAGAAGGAAGTGTTAGATCAGATTTTTGTATTATAACATAATAAAATTCAGGTCCAAGAGAAATGCAGACAACTGTAGTATAACCAAATGTTTGCATCATGGACTTGCACTATGTCTGCAAGTCCTGGCCAGACTGTGGGTCTCATAATCCAAAATAACAGCATCATAGGCATCTAGGATTCATGTAGTTTGGGTCTTTACAGCCGCAGTCAATCCCATACTTGCTGCCATGATACAGATTTTAAAATGCTGCCACACTGTGATTTTCTGAATTAGTTCTGAGGGTGGTTTCACTCTAGTTTTTTGTGGAAAAACACCACTAAAAATTTTTAAGGCAAAGCTAGGAGTAAATACAAAATTAATGGGAAATATAACGAGAGGCCTTCTCTTTCGTGGCGGATCCACATGTGGCTTTGGCTCAAAACAAATTGTGTGAGAAATAAACCTTATTCTGTCCATTTTGGAACATTCCTTATTTTTTCAGTGTTTTAACTGGTATTTTTTTCCTTATGCCCAAAACATCCAAATGTTCATTGAAAGTTTATAGTAAATTGTTAACTGCAACAAACAATGCATTATTCGCACTGACATTTTAACATTTTTTCACATATAACAAATTAAATAATTTTTTTAAAAATTACACAAAACACTTGATATTTATAAAAAATGTTTACAAGAAAAAAAGTGTGTGAGGACAGTTTAATGCAAAGCTTCAAAAAAAAAAATATCTAGGCATGGTTAGGGTTCTGCACAGTCTTCATGTCCACTCTTTGGCCCCAGTTAAAGCAGCACACAGCAGACACTAAAACCCATACAAACATGAAGGATCTGAGGGCATATTTTGATCAAATTGTATATGTCCACCTATCGCATCAAGGTAACCTTGGTTTGCATGGTTTTCAGTGCCTGCTGTATTTTGTGCTTGAGAATTTGCTTTTTGCAGCCACATATTGCAAATCAAGGTGTGTGATAACCTTAGTCATTTCTTGGATTGTACCTTTGGAAGAGTGGCTGCCTCCATCTTGACCACGTACTCCTCCCACCTGGCTGCATAAGGTCCTTATAATCAACATGAATAAAGCCTTTAGCCTTGAATGCATGCCGATATCAGGATCAAAGAAAGGCATCAGAGATAGGGACGCACCTGATTAGGTTACCTTGAAGCGGTAGGTGAGTGGACATACCCAATTTGATCAAAATGTGCACTAAAATAATTTTATGCATGCATAAAGAATAGCAGTAATGTATTTTGAAAGCTCCATAAATAGAAATCAGAGCCTGCTCATGAGGTTGTAGAATTGTTGTGGAGGTTACCCCTTTAAAATATAAGAATAATATAACACAAAAGTACACAACACAAATAACTGTGCCCTAAGAGGTAGCAAGCTCCAACTAAAATCCAATATAGTTACACCTCTGTCTCTGTTATGTTAAGGATAGATCTTGGGCAAATTGTTGATGTATTCTTTTTATCAATAAATGGGTATTCCCACTTTAGCCAATGATAGCACATCACTAGAATCCACTTACAAACAGCAAGTGGAGTTCCGATTACAGCCATGCATTGCCGCTCGGCTAAACTTGGAACTCCCATTAATGTCTATGGGAAAATCCTGAACACATCTTCATTCAAAATGGAGAGGTCGTGTTTAGAAGATGGGACCCACACCTATCTTCTAAACATGTCCCGATACGTCTCCGTATTGAATGGAGAGGTGGTCGGGACTCACCCATAGAAATGAATGAGAATTCCAAGTGTCACTTTTTTATGGTGAGTAGTGGACCCACTGAGCCACTACCGGGCTTGCGCCAAGGAGTGTGACTAAGAACACCCAGATCTTTCTCAATAAGCGATTCTTTGACTTCTATGACAGACTTTTCTAGGCTAGCTCTACAACTTTGTAAGAGGTGACTTGTGAACGACAGGGAGGAGGCAAGCAGTAACTATTGTGAATGTGTAATCTACACATTGGTGTCACCGGTTAGTGTAATCCTGCCTGTGATGATGGGGAGACTGCTGCGTAGTGATCTCTATAGAACAGAAAGCAAGTCTGTTAATGGACATAGTGGCCAAAGTGAAAATGGCAAGATTATAGGATTTTTCTTTTAGCGTGAAATGAAAAAATTCAGAAAAATATTAGCTAGAATTTTTTTTTTTTTTTAAAAAAAGGTTAGCAATAGTTCATTTTTTAAACACGTTCCATTTAAATGATGCGCTGCAGTGTCCAGAATGTAGCCTCATAATCTCCAAAAAATTAGCAGGACATATTATGAGTGTGCGTGCAGGAAAGTGGAAGGGGGAGTGGGCTTTATGTGGATTCTCTGATGGCTAATTGGTGAGCACCTGTATGGGGTGTTTACCTAACATGATATAAAAGGAAGTGAGCTTAGACCACATGTGATCGGACCTCTAAGCCTTGATAAAGCCAGGTTAGCTGGCGAAACATGTCGGCGAGGTCAGATATGACGTTTTAAATTGTGATCTCTCACCTCTGTCTACAAGTGTCACCTGCTGCAGACGGTGTCACAAGGGGGCCTCATTTGTTCTGTGTCCATGAGATTAGGGACGACTGCCCAAGTAGTTGGCTTGGGATCCCTTACTGAAGCTAGTACTTTGCTATAGATATAAGGCTCTCCTGTTAATAGGTGGGGTTCCACCAGACTTGATGATAGAAAGGGAGTTATTCCCTCTTTCAGAAGCAAAAAGGGTTAAATGATGAGGTTAGAAATCAGGTTTTTAAATAGTGTGTATAGAGGTTAAAGGGGTGTTATCGTTTCATTAAATGGTCTTCAGAATAAGAGGACAGTGAAAACAAGCAACTTTGCAATTGGATGTCATTAGCAAAGCTGCCTTGTTCTCACAGTGTCCCTTATCTTGTGTTTTATTTACACTGATATCCAGTGTGGGTCTAATCCTCCTGATCTCTCCTCCTGCATTTCACTAGCTGAGAGCTCATTTACATTCTGTACAGCCCCTGGGTCGATTCACAGGAGCTGTGTGTCTGACTCAGAGTTAGGGGCCGTAGCATTTTCTGTTTCCACACCTAGCAGAAACAGACTGCAGCAGCTTGTACAATGAGAAAACATGACAGTTTTTGACCCTGTGCCTAACTCTCCTGCATAGACGCAGATCTGTGCCGTTCTTAGAAAGCTGTAATACATCTCCAGCTGTGAGAGATCAGTGCTCAGATTAGATTGAATGCAGCCTGTGGTATGTATACAGCTCTTATAAAATAAGACTGCATAGGGAGAGACACAGGGATATGTGGACTCAGAGGGGGGGGGGGGTGGAGAGTCTCAGGTCAGCAGTGAAGGGGGGATGATGTCATCCAGCTGGGAGGGGAAGAAACGCCCCTGCATTCACAGAGCTGGGAAGCTAAGAGCAGTGTGACTCAGCCGAAGTAAGGAAGCGATACATCCCCTTTAAGTGTTATACTTAATAAAAGTTATGTTTTAGTGTTTTACAGATAGAAACTGATAGAGTTTAAGTTTGCCTATGGCAAAATAGTAAATATACAAAATGTAGCCTAACCCTGAGAAATGCTTTTACAGGTCAATTTGAAACCCCAGCGCTCGAAAAGTTCACAGTAGTTGAGCTGCCATACCTTGGGAATACAGTCAGCATGTTTGTGGTACGCCCTACAGATAGAAACACAGCCTTATCTTCCATCGAATCTAACCTGACATCAAAGAGCATTGCACTGTGGGCCATCTCTATGAAGAGAATCAAAATGGACGTCTTTCTGCCCAGGTAAAAATGTCATGCTTTAAACATACGGACTATAACAATATGCTGTCACTTAGTAAAAGTCACTTCTGAATTGTCTATTTCTGACAGATTTAAATTAGAAAGCTACAGTGACTTAAGGACAGCATTGCCGGCTCTAGGAGTCTCAGATATATTCGATCCAGGGAAAGCAGATTTCAAAGGGATGTCAGGTAATTTTATAACATTGTATAGCTACAGTATTAAAAATATAATATTCTTGTACAGAATCAACTCAACCAAATTTATTTTCAGAACAGAGAAATCTTTACGTTTCTCAGGCAATTCACAAAGCAGAGATTGAAGTACAAGAAGGCGGAACAAGAGGCTCAGGATTCACAGGTGGGTAAATGTCTCAGCACATAGGTTAAATATATCCATACATTCACCTAGTGTTGACTAAGAGAATTTGCCATTGTAGAGCTATACATACATATATACATGGCATCCATTGGAAGTCAATACCTCAGGGGACCTTCCCAATCTATACATTAGTCACACTTAGTTTATAATGTACAGTGCCTACACACAGTGCTTTGCGAAAGTATTCGGCCCCCTTGAACTTTTCAACCTTTTGCCACAGTTCAGGCTTCAAAAAAAAGATATAAAATTTTTATTTTTTTGTGAAGTGAGACAGTTGTGAAGTGGAACGAAATGTAATGGATATTTTAAGCTTTTGTAAAAAATAAAAAAAACTGAGAAGTGGGGCGTGCAAAATTATTTGGACACCTTAATACTTTGTAGCGCCACCTTTTGCTGCGATTACAGCTGCCAGTCGCTTGGGGGATGTCTCTATCAGTTTTGCACATCGAGAGACTGAAATTCTTGCCCATTCTTCCTTGGCGCACAGCTGGAGCTCAGTGAGGTTGGATGGAGAGCGTTTGTGAGCAGCTGGAGCTCAGTGAGGTTGGATGGAGAGCGTTTGTGAGCGGCTGGAGCTCAGTGAGGTTGGATGGAGAGCGTTTGTGAACAGCTGGAGCTCTGTGAGGTTGGATGGAGAGCGTTTGTGAGCGGCTGGAGCTCAGTGAGGTTGGATGGAGAGCGTTTGTGAACAGCTGGAGCTCAGTGAGGTTGGATGGAGAGTGTTTGTGAACAGCTGGAGCTCAGTGAGGCTGGAAGAAGAGCGTTTGTGAGCGGCTGGAGCTCAGTGAGGTTGGATGGAGAGCGTTTGTGAGCAGCTGGAGCTCTGTTAGGTTTGATGGAGTTCGAGTGTGAGCAGCTGGAGCTCAGTGAGTTTGGATGGAGAGCGTTTGTGCACAGCTTGATCTCCGTGAGGTTTGATGGAGAGCGTTTGTGAGCGGCTGGAGCGCGTTTGTGAGCAGCTGGAGCTCAGTGAGGTTGGATGGAGAGCGTTTGTGAGCGGCTGGAGCTCAGTGAGGTTGGATGGAGAGCGTTTGTGAGCGGCTGGAGCTCAGCGAGGTTGGATGGAGAGCGTTTGTGAGCGGCTGGAGCTCAGTGAGGTTGGATGGAGAGCGTTTGTGAACAGCTGGAGCTCAGTGAGGTTGGATGGAGAGTGTTTGTGAGCAGCTGAGCTCAGTGAGGTTGGATGGAGAGCGTTTATGAGCAGCTGGAGCTCAGTGAGGTTGGATGGAGAGAGTTTGTGAGCAGCTGGAGCTCAGTGAGGTTGGATGGAGAGCGTTTGTGAACAGCTGGAGCTCAGTGAGGTTGGATGGAGAGCGTTTGTGAACAGCTGGAGCTCAGTGAGGTTGGATGGAGAGCGTTTGTGAACGGCTGGAGCTCAGTGATGTTGGATGGAGAGCGTTTGTGAGCAGCTGGAGCTCAGTGAGGTTGGATGGAGAGCGTTTGTGAACAGCTGGAGCTCAGTGAGGTTGGATGGAGAGCGTTTGTGAACAGCTGGAGCTCAGGGAGGTTGGATGGAGAGCGTTTGTGAACAGCAGTTTCCAGCTCTTTCCACAGATTCTCCATTGGATTCAGCTCTGGTCTGTGACTTGGCCATTCTAACACCTGGATACGTTTATTTGTGAACCTTCCATTGTAGATTTTGCTTTATGTTTGGGATCATTGTCTTGTTGGAAGATAAATCTCCGTCCCAGTCTCAGCTCTTTTGCAGACTCCAACAGGTTTTCTTCCAGAATGGTCCTGTATTTGGCTCCATCCATCTTCCCATCAATTTTAACCATCTTCCCTGTCCCTGCTGAAGAAAAGTCCAAACCATGATGCTGCCCCCACCATGTGTGACAGTGGGGATGGTGTCTTCAGGGGGATGAGCTGTGTTGCTTTTACGCCAAACATATCGTTTTGCATTGTGGCCAAAAAGTGAGAGTTTGGTTTCATCTGAGCAGAGCCCCTTCTTCCACATGTTTGGTGTCTCCCAGGAGGCTTGTGGCAAACTTTGAACGAGACTTTTTATGCATCTCTTTGAGAAATGGCTTCTTCTTGCCCCTCTTCCATAAAGGCCAGATTTGTGCTGTGTACGACTGGTTGTTGTCCTATGGACAGACTCTCCCACCTCAGCTGTAGGTCTCTGCAGTTCATACAGAGTGATCATGGGCCTCATGGCTGCATCTCTGATTAGTCTTCTCCTTTTTTGAGAAGAAAGTTTAGAGGGATGGCTGGGTCTTGGTAGATATGCAGTGGTCTGATACTCCTTCCATTTCAATATGATCGCTTGCACAGTGCTCCTTGAGATGTTTAAAGTTTGTCTTTTTGTATCCAAATCCGGCTTTAAACTTCTCCACAACAGTGTCACGGACCTGCCTGGTGTGTTCCTTGGTCTTCATGATGCTCTCTGCGCTTTAAACAGAACCCTGAGACTATCACAGAGCAGGTGCATTTATACGGAGACTTGATTACACACAGGTGGATTATATTTATCATCATCAGTCATTTAGGACAACATTGGATCATTCAGAGATCCTCACTGAACTTCTGGAGTGAGTTTGCTGCACTGAAAGTAAAGGGACCGAATAATATTGCACGCCCCACTTTTCAGTTTTTTATTTTTTACAAAAGTTTAAAATATCCAATAAATTTCTTTCCACTTCACAATTGTGTCCCACTTGTTGTTGTTTCTTCACAAAAAATAAAAATTTCATATCTTTATGTTTGAAGCCTGAAATGTGGCAAAAGGTTGAAAAGTTCAAGGGGGCCGAATACTTTCGAAAGGTGCTGTATTCTGACAAGCTGTACACAAACTGTTGGCACATCAGTCCCTGTCTTAACTGGGGTTCACAATTTTCCTCTCTTAAAAGCCACATGGAGGACTCCTCCAAAGGAGACACCATGCACTACATCCGGTTGAAAAAGGCCTCTTAAGTGATGGCCGGAAACAACATAATTTGGTGTATAAATTTTGGAATAAAGAAACACATAGCAGCCACAAACCACATAGATATTCTGGACAGCATGGTTGGCAAGCGGTTTGTTGTTTGGCCATAGGGTCTTGTAAGAGTCATACAATTTGCTAGTAAGCAATGCTACTCACAAAACTACATAGACAATAAATTGGGAAACAGCACGTTTAAGGTTTTCAGCCACTTGACAGTCGCCGGGACACTATGGATCGTGCTTCCTGTTATATTGTTATATCCTATTATATATACGTCAGTTATTCTGTGTTTTCTGCACAGACAACATGTAAGTAGACCAGATGCTGATCTGTTCAATTAAATGGGGATAATCTACATCCAGTCTGTGGCAAAATCTGCTGTTTAAAATTGTATATTTAGAAGAAATCTGCAGATAATTTTTCCATATGAACCTAGGCTCACACATGAGATAATGGAATGCTGTCTTATTTGAAAATTTACTATTGCAACAAGCTGTAGGACAGGTTCATAAGTAAGTGCACCCACATACAACTTCAGGGCCAACGTTATTTACCCTTGGCATAAATACATATATCCAAATCAGTAAATAATGTCTTAATATACCCAACAGTAAGTTTGAAATCTAAATGTGCACTGTGAGCTACCAAAATGTTTCCCGTCACATGCAAACTCAGCAGACGTTGCCATTAGGCAGATCTCACCTAAAAACACCAGAGCTGTCAGCGACGTGAACCAATACAATGCTATTGTCTCTGTGAGTAGTCGGACCAAGACCAAAAAGTTCTTCAGAACAATGAAGATGACAGAGCTCCTGTGAGGAAGTTGAATCCACACACTGCTCAGATCTTGAGAGAGATCTAAAGGGGTTATTTATTAGCTAAAATAAATGCTCTGCTGGATAGGGGAAGAAGGGCCTTAAAAGTAGGTTAGGCAGCACTGCCAACATCACCACCTTCATCGGTCACATGATTTTGCAGCCAATCTCAAAAGTCCTTTCCTATATTAATTATGGAACAACTGCTAACGTCATGGACTGCAGTGCCATGTAACTAATGAAGGTGACTGATGAGGAATATTAAAGGGGTTGTCTCACTACAAGGATTTTTATGTTAAAGATCTTGCAAAACCAAGTCACTTTGTAATATGTGTCCATTAACAGTGTCCTACCTATTCCTAGATATCCCCTCTTGTATGGGCTGCATCAGCTCCTCAGGTTGCTATAGCTACAGACCAGTTCGGTCTCCCCTGATAGGCTACCAGCACTGGTTGCTATAGCTACAGGCCTGGTGTCCTCAGCAGCTAATCCCTGCAGACCAGTAAAGTCAGTAAACACACCCTTGAATTCAAAAATGAAACATTGAAAACAGGACTGAGGTAAGATGAATTGATGTGGTGAGACAACCCCTTTTAGTTGGTGGCAGGACTGAAACAAAGTGATCTTCAGAGGGGAGTTAAAAATTTGTTAATTTTTAAGGCTCCCTGACTGGGACAATCCATTTAAGTTTCTAGAACTTAAACAGTGCTTTATGCCATTTATTAGCTTCCTTCACTTGTAGGCTGTGTACTCTTAGGCTATGTTCACATGGCTTATTCACGCTGTAATTGCGGGACCTATTTCGTCCGCAATTACAGCGTGTGCTCCAGAGCGGGGGAGGGGGGGGATGTTAGCTCGCCGGCTCCATAGACATTCATTATCCACAGCACGGATACCGCCGGGATAATTGACATGTCACTTATGGAGACGGAATCCATAGTTCTCTATGAGAACTGTGGATTACCGTAATGACTGGGACAGATTTCAGCCGTGTTTGCGCGCTGTACGGCGCGAAATATGGAACAAAATCTGTCCCAAAATAAGCGGTGTGAACATAGCCTTAGGGTATGTTCACACGATGTACTGCGGCACGTACAATACGCACCGCAGTACATCATGTGTTTCGGGAGCTTGCGCGTATACCCGCGGCGCAGGGGGGCGCCGGCCCCATTGACATTCATTACTCGCGGTGTGTATTCACTGCAAGTAATTGACATGTCACTTACCTCCCCGCACATACAATACGATTGTATTATACGAGCGGGGAGAGGAGGCGTAATCCATAGTTCTCTATGAGAGCTATGGATTACCGTAATTTCGGTGCACATCTCGCCTGTATTAGAGTGCAAATACGACGCGAAATGCGTTCCGAAATTACCCCGTGTGAAAATACCCTTACTTGAGGATGGAGGAGGCTAGAATTCTACATGAATTATACACCTATTAAGATTTGCACAGAAATAATGGTGGATATCATCTCATTTGTGACATATTTCAGTATTAACTCATTTATGTTTGTGTCTTGCAGCTATGATTCTACTGAAAAGATCCCGCATGCCCGTGTTTAAAGCAGACAGACCATTTTTCTTTTTCTTAAGACAAGCCAGCTCAGGTATAGTAGGGGGTATTAACTATTTCAATCTGTACGTCCCATGGGTGTACGTATTTTTATTACACTACAGTAAACCTTCCTGTGCAGGCTGTGGGTGGTTCTACAGCATTGGCTTAATATCTTCACTCTGCTAGCTCAACCAGGATGTTTGACAAATATCAGAAAGCAGAGCTGCATTTGGCACAAGATTGAGTATGCAAGAATATTTAACATCACTGAAATTATATTAATGCAATTTTTTCTTTTATAAAATCATAAGTGTGTATAGATATACACACACAATAAACATAAACAGACATAGTATTAATAGAATTATATTGACCTGCAGAAATTAAAATATTGTCAATACTGTTCAATGAACATGCATTAAAAGCTATAAAAATTGCAAGAATGTTCAGATCTTCCTTAATGTTTTTGCCACCCCAACCCCATTTAACCCCTTTTTGGTTTCTCCTTTTTTATAGGATCTGTGCTGTTCATAGGAAGAGTCACCAATCCTTTGCACTGAAAGTGAATGACAAATCTCCATTTCTATATTTATTACCCCTGTTTTGACAAAATATTAAACCATTTATATTTAATAGATACTTCTTAAATAAATCATGGACGTGTTTTACACTTGTGGCTCTATTTTTTACAAAAAATTTAATAAATTTTATAATATATTAATATATTATATTATATATATATATAAATAAAATATATTTATATATATTTTATATTATAATTTCTCCTGAGGGATCTCTCTCATACCGGGATTAAGATCACAACTCCGGGACAGTCGTGGTGCAAGTGGCTTGAAAGGAACTGACTTGCCCCAGATGTGCTCGATTGGTTTCAGCTTGGGAACGGCGGGCAGGCCTGTCCATAGTTTCAATCCCTACATCATGCGCAACTGGACACTTCCCCCCCATGGCCTAGCATTGTCACGCATCAGAGGAAACCCCAGAGCCACTGTACCCATATGGCTCACAATGGGGCTGAGAATCTCATCCCGTTACCTAATGACAGTCAGGGTACCTCCGGCAGCACATGGAGGGCTGTGCAACCCTACAAAGAAATGCCTCCAATACCATTACTGACCATTACTGACCCACTGGCAAACTGGGCATGCTAGCGGATGTTGCAGGCAGATGAACGTTCTCCTCCTCAGCTCCAGACTCTCAGGTCTGTCACGTGCTCAATTTTGGTGTTATCTGGCAGATGCCAAACGCCCTGCACGGTGTTGGGCTGTAAGCTCAACATCAATTTGTGGACTTTGGGCCCTCATACCAACCTCATGGAGTTGTGGCTTGCTGGGGGGGATTTTGCAGGGCCCCGGGACTGCTCCCCTTTGTTTTTCCTTGCCAAAGAAAAAGCTAATGGATTGTTGTCCTCCTACAGCCCCCTTCATGTCTCCTGGGTTTTGTTTTTATGTTCTAGCACTCGCGACAAACACAGCAAAAATTTTTGCCCACAGCCGATTGATTTCCATCGTGGATGAGCTGCACACTGAGCTTCGAAGTACCAAAACACCCCAAAAGGGGAAGAACCCGGAAAAAACTGTGGTCACCCCCTGCAGAACCATCCTTGTAGGGGTTTCTTGCTAAATTTCCTGTCATTTCTACTTTTTTGTTTTTGTTCCATTACACACCACAGGAGAAATGGATTCCATTCATAACGGGGCAGGTGGATTTCCAAAGTGTGTGGATTGGAGTTACATTGCGTTAAATTAAATTTTCTCCCTTTTAGCTTGTGTTACAGTTTTTAAATATATATATTATATATTATTATTTAATATATAATTATTTAATATTTTATATATATATATACTACACACCAATACTCTAAAAAATTGCATATAAAACTTAAGTATAGTAAATCAACCACTAAAGGGGTTATCTAAAATGCATTTGCAAATATAATTCATAATCCTGCTTGCCTATGCCTGGTAGTTAATGTGGCTTTGTTGTGTGACTAGTTCAAAAGAAAACCTGTCACAAAACAGAGCAGATGTTGCCATTGGTCGGCATTGACGTGAATACCAGGGTTGCCATCAAAATGAGCGATGGACATGGCATAGCTGTGAAACTTAAAACTATATACTGTGCGTATCCTGAGAGAGATTTAGGAGGGTTATTTATTAGTCAAAAAAAGAAAGTGATCTTCCAGTCGAGTGGCCTTAAAATAGAAACCAGTTCTGGAGGCTACTCTCAGCCCAATGATACCACCTTCATTGGTTACATGCTGCTGCCATTCCCGAGCTCTCAGTTTGGGCAGAACTAGAAACAAAAGTTTCAGGGACTTCCCCGCAGCTGCAGGAGCTCCCCCTGGTTTATTTCTGTAGGCAAGCTGCCTACAGTGCCCCAAAACACCAAGACTTACTTTTGGACAGTTTGCATAAAGTTTGTGAATTTTTCTGTTGGGGGTGGGGGGTTGGGAACACACTTGCACATTGGCAGCAGAAACCTGAGGCGATACGTTTGGATTTCGGTCACAGACTGATGTGGTTTCCACTAAATTGGGCTTAATGGCAGCAAAGAGCCATATAAAAAAGTGCCAGTTTCTCACATTTATAAATCTGCACTAAAAAATCCACGACATAGTAAATAAGTAGTTCATTACATAAAACAGGATATGAATTTTGGGAAAATATGCCAACTGAACACTGACATTAAGTGGTTTACTGGGTGAAAATGACTAAATTGTTGTTGATACTTGTGGAGGAATGGGAAGCTTCCTGAGCTTGCCTCTTTATTGGATTTTGAAATCTGGCCAAGAAGGGGTATAAAATATCTGGGACAATTGTATGTTGGTGGGCGCTTCCTAGACTTTCAGGAGCTGCTGGACTTGACTAGACATAGATAGAGGTACCCCTTTTTAGATACTTTCAATTGCGCCACGCATGCTTAAACAGTTGGGGGTGGTAGTATTCAGTTGGCAAGTGATGCCCTGGAGCAGATTGCCAGAAGGGAAAATCTAGAAAAATCAGTTTCTACCTCTTACAAGACCATCCTAGGGTGCCAGCTGTCTCCTTTAAAAAAGTCTTTTGAAAATTCAACACACCACGAACACCAACTACGTTTCTTGAAAGAGAAAATAGATGAATTATAAAATAGGAGCTGTAGAAGCAACCTTCGTTTCATTGGTATCCCTGAAGCCTTCAAAGGGGAAAGCCTGGAGCAATTCGTTTCTCAGGATATTCCGACGGCCCTGGGTCTCACACTGTCCCATGTTCTACCAATTACTGAAAGAGTCCCCCGCCTGGGAGCCATACCCACGGGCAATAACCCACGCCCCCTGCCCAACCATCGCCAAATTCTTACATTTTGTGGTGAAGGAGCAAATTTTACGGGCATACCGTCAAAAGCAATCACTTGAGGTCAGAAGACACAAGATCCTCATATTTCAAGACTTCTCCGCAACGATCACAGCAAAAAGGAGATTGTTCTCACCGATCTGCAAACACCTCCTGGAGAACCAGATTAGGTTTCAATTGCTGTACCCGGCCAAGTTAAAGGTGACGGTGGATGGCCGAACAACGTATTTTACTGATCCGGCCCAGGTGGAGGCACACTTTCACTGGGATCAACACCACAGGAGGATACGATCAGCTTATAAAGTTCGGGAAATCACTACCTGCACTTATATTTGAAAAATTGCTTCAGTTTTACACTGTCCAAAAAAAGTTAATTTTTTTAACCATTTCTTTCGGGTTTAAATTGGACAACTTTTTTACGTTTTTTTTCACTCCCCTCCCCCTTTTTTTTTCAGTGTGTTCCCCCCCCTTGTCCTGGGGGGGGGACGCTGGTCCGCCTCACCTCCTCCCTCACCAAAGTGGCCTGCCGCTGGGACGGGCTGCCTGGATCCTTGAGGAAAACTCCATTCTGCAGCAGAACACCGAGAAGCAGGGTAGGAAGACTGATTCACACAATACAGACACCACCAACGCCGCCACGACTGCCACTTTAGACACAATACATTTAGTTACTTGGAATGTTGCTGGCCTAAATGACCCCATAAAACGCAAAAGAGTGTCCACCCACTTGAAAAGACTCCACCCAGACATCACATTCCTACAGGAGACTCACTGGCGGGAGGGAGAGGGGAATACCTTGCGAGCCCCTTGGACAGCACAGTGCATTACAGCAAACACCACCACCAAAACGACAGGAGTTGCCATTATCTTCAGCACATCTCTAAAATACCAAATACTTGAGGAAAGTGCTGACCCTGAGGGCAGGTTTTTGTATTTGGGGGTCCAAATCAACTCCTCTAGATACAATCTTTTGAATATATACGCACCAAACATCGCCAACACGGGTTTCTTCTCTAAACTTCTTCAATTTCTGGTAACTAAGGAGTCTACCAATCTTATCATGGGCGGAGACTTCAATGCCGTGCTCTCCCCGGGCCTGGACAGGTCGTCGTCCTCCACGCGTGACACCCATACATTTCAAACTATCCTTCACCTTATGCAACACCTGAATCTGTGTGACCCTTGGAGGATTCAACACACATCAGAGAAAGATTTTACTTACCTTTCCTCGGTCCACCATACCAGCTCGCGCATAGATTATTCCACACATATCTGGAGCAATTTCCTAGACGACCACAGCACGTCCCAAGTGAGCACACCCCTGCTGTGGCAAACCTCGAAAGCAGTCATGAGGGGGCACATTATTGCCTATGTCGCGCTGAAACGCAAGCGTCACACACTATCAGACACCACACTCCACCGGGATCAACTGGTCGCCCACCGACAGTTTTTGGCCTCTCCGGATGAGGCACACCGCCAGACTTACTTGGAGGCTAAGAGGCTCCTGGACGCCCACACCCTAGCACATGCCAAATGTCAATCAGAACTTATGAGGAACCACTTCTTTAGATGGGGGGGGGGGAAGGTCAGGAAAACTATTGGCCCACTTGACTAAACCCCACGCCACCAAAAAATTCATACTCAAGATTCGACACCCCACCCCGGGCCAGATATTGACAAATAACAGACATAATGGAAGCCTTTGCCCATTTCTATGAGGAATTGTACAAAGAACGCCTATATAATTTCCCAGCAACATGGGATCTCTTAGGCGCGGTACAACTCCCCGGGCTATCACTTGACCAGCAAGAACAGTTGGCGGCACCCATTTCCACCTATTTCCAATCAAAAAAGTAATATATCGCCGGGTCAGGATGGATTCTCCGGGGAGTTTTACAAACTTCTTAAGACTGACGACTGACATAGTACCAACTCTAACATTGCTCCTTAATGATATATATCAAGACCATGTCGCTGTCACGAACTTTCAGGAGGCACGGACAATAGTGCTGCCCAAACCAGGGAGAGACCCAGAGGAGATAAGCTCATATCGCCCCATCTCGTTATTAAATACTGATTACAAAATCTTAGCCTCCATCCTGGCAACGAGACTTCAGGTTCACTTACCAACACTGCTAACACCAGCCCAACTAGGCTTTGTCAGAGGTCGTCACTCCACTAAGGGATCAGGACCGCGGGGTAGCAGCCTCGGTGGCAGCATTCCTTAATAAACATCCCACCACAATGCTTCTCAGTTTAGATGCTGAGAAAGCATTTGATTCGGTTTCCTGGCAATTCCTAAATAACTCCTTCAGGGCCCGAAATGTTGGAAACACCTTCCTGCATCTTTTACAATTCCTCCAATCCCACACTACCACTTTCCTAACGATAAATGGCACTAACTCAATGCCTATCCCCCTAGCTAGGGGTGCCAGACTTGGATGCCCCCTTTCACCCCTGCTCTTCGCCCTTGCTCTGGATCCCTTCTTGAGACACCTTCAGGGGTGGAATGGATTTCGAGGCATTGACATGGGCGGCACGGAAATCAAGATCTCGGCCTTTGCCGATGATCTATTATTCATCTCCAGGCCGCAACTCTGTCTACAAAATCTGTTGAGAAAAATAGAAATTAAGGGAGGTTTGTTGGGTTTTAACACCAACCTAGACAAATCAGAAGCCCTGTTATTGTCAGGTCCCCGGCGCCCACTCTGGACTAACAAATACCCACTAAAATGGCAACCCCACTCCATAACTTACTTAGGAGTTCAAATCACTAGGGACCCCGCCAAACTTTACTAGACAAAACCTCAACAATTTCATGACGATCCTCAATGACAGCCTGAATAACTGGTCGGGCTTTACGCTCTCTTTCATTGGAAGGGCCAATCTCATCAAATTAATCCTTTTTCCCAAATTATTGTACTTATTTCGAACCCTCCCCCTGTCTCTCCGGCCGAGGGATGAGAGGCTTATCAATAGGTTGTTCAGAAACTTCATTTGGCAAGGTAAAAGAGCAAGGATCCCCCTCAACATCCTCCAACAGCAAAAATCCAAAGGCGGCATCAACTTACAAAAAATTAAATTATATAACATAACGGCTAACCTGAGCATCATAGGGGACTGGTTTACAGGGGAACAGACGTACTCCCCTGTAACACTTGAAGCAGGCTTTTGCCCGTATATCCTCCTGACCAACCTCCTACATCTCCCATTCACTGACCTTCCGTCAGATGTGCGACTCAATCCCTTGCTTTTAACGCCCTGGAAAACATGGCGGTTAGCGCGGCGCAAATTTTCACTGACAGAAGACACCTCTCTGGGTTTATCCTTCTTGGGTAACCCCACCTTCCAGACAGGCAGACCCCACCCCACGTTAGCGTAGTTATGAAAGTTATCTTGCATTAGAATAGTATATGTATAGGTTCCTTAGTATTAGTAGGTCGGTGAGTAGGTGTCTGTGTGTAGTATTTGTTTAAGTGTATGTTACGTGCATATCAGTATTTAACAGGTTAACAATGTTGTAATAGTAGAGATTCTACGTACCTCGAGTTGGACACTATAAGAACGGCCTTCCTGGAAGTGATGTCACGCTTGAGAAAGGGGGCGTGTCCCCCGAAACGTCACGTGATCGGGCTACATGCAGCTACTGCTGTAGGGACGACTTGGGTTCTGCTCCGTTCCTCGTATGGCTTGTTGGCGTGCTCACCTGCACACTTACCTTGAAAGGACTCGCTGAAATCAGCTAAGTGTTCTGTGCTCTTATTTTCTGTATACATGGTACGGTTTTGAAGACTAGGCACAAGGTCTGCACTTGTATATATATATTTATATGTACTAATAAATAAGAAGACAAAAAGTATATATCTTTATGAATTAGTCTGTGGTCAGCATCCAAATATTACGTATAGACCCACCCCATCTTTAGACAGTGGTACTCTAGGGGCCTCCGAACAGTGGGCGACCTAGTTGATTATCAAAGGAAAACACCCCTTACATTTACCCAAGCCTGCACTAAATACAGCTTTGTTGTGACCAGTGTCTTTCACTATTTGCAGCTTCAGAGCTACACTGTTAGGGTGATTAGGCGATTATGTGATCTCGATTGGAATGATACCGTCTTGGTGAGGATGACCGGTGCACTGGGAACCCGGGGCCATAGCTCGAGCTTTTATGGTTTCCTTAACTCACCACTCTCATACGAGACCAGGGGGGGGCGGCCTGGTGCGGTGGACGGAGGACCTCCCCCATATAACTGTAGATGACATGCTGGAGGCGACGCTGAAAGCATCCAAACACATTGCCAGTGTCTCCTATTGGGAGATGGCCCTAAAGACTCTACACCGGGGTACTTATCTCCAAGTCCGTAATTATCTTATGGGGGTTTTGCATCGCCATCCTGCTCCCAGGTGCGGGGGGGAGTGCGGCAAATCTCTACCACTATGCTTCTGGTCTTGCCTGATTAGCCAAACCTTCTGGAATCGGATCCACCAATTCGAAGCCACGCATACTAACTTCCCCTCTCCCCTGACCCCGGAGTGGGCTCTTTTCGGCATATTACATGACACAGGGCGGAGAATCCCGCATCACACTAAGCACTTAATCTACTGCATATCGGCAGCGGCACAGAAAACCGTCCTCCAAACCTGGATAGGCCCCACTACTCCCTCATTGCACATCTTTCTAGAAAAACTGACATACCTATTGTGGATGGACTGGGTGGAAGCCTCCCTCCAAAAGGAAGACAGAGTTGAGAATTTCTTCTTAACATGGCAGCCCATAATTGACATACTACCAAATCATGTACAAACACGCATCAGATCGTGTTTTGGTTCTACTACTTGGTACCTTGAACAGGCAGATGGTGGCGCCCATGGGAACCATTCATAAGCCTTCCCATTCCACCTTCACACATGAACTTGAAACCACCACACGAGGTGGTGGCGGCTCCACGCGATCCTACCCCCCTCTTTTTTTTTTGTCTCCCCCTCCCTCTCCCCACTTATTGTATCCATCTGTTTATTAAGTGTTTGTTAAAGTTGTTGTTGGCAAATACCTCACCCTCCCAACTCCAGCCATACAAGCCCATAGCTCGGGCTCGCGCCCAGGACTTTCAGACCAATGTCCTCGGACTTTGAGTATTGGACGATCTACCCGCGTTAGAAACCTCCTTGTATTTACATGGATCAGATACCTGAGGATCTCTTCCATCATCCCTGATGGAGGAACGCTATAAATGATTACAAATGGACTTTGCTTTTCTCTTTTAACTTGTATTGATCCTGCAGTATTACTAGGATTGAATTGTTGCTTGAATCACCCGGCTCCCCACTCCCACTCTCTCCTTTCCCCACTCCCCTTGACCCTTCCCTTTCCCTCCTTCCTACTCCCCTGTTGAGATTATTGGTTGAGAAAATTGAAACTGTTAATAAATACATTTTGGGGGAAAAAAAAGTCTTTTGACAGATGGAAGGTGGATATTCCTACTCTGGAGACATATCATAAGGAGGAATTGGCAACCACATGGAGAACAACGGTGATCAGTGCTAGAGATCAGCGGATACACAACAAATGGCTGCGTAGAGTTTATTATACTCCATCTCGACTGGCCCAAATGCAAATTGCCCACCCCGGTCTGTACTAGATGTCAGAGCACAGGGTTCCTTCTTCTATGTGATATGGGAATGTCCTATCATTTGGGCCTTCTGGTTGGATATCCACAGGTTTATTAATGTCAAGTTGGGGCTACCCAGGGTTTGTGCTCCAGAGAACAGCCTACTTGGTCTTGTGGAGGATATACTTCAGACCAAACATGAACGCCAGCTGCATAGATCACTAATGTTCTATGCTAGGAAGACTATATTGCTGAATTGGAATCCACCCAAGACCCCATCCTTAAGGCATTGGAAGCAGATGGGTCATGAGACTTGACGTTTATACAGGCTTACTTTTGGGCTAGGGGAGTTTCACAGAACCGGGTTCATGGACATTTGGGGATTGTGGATCGCATCCCAGTCATGTTAGTCGCGATCGGTGTGTTTGGTGGGGCCCAGGTGTTGAGGGTAAAATCAGTACCATGTTAAATGCTATCCTAATTATGGCTTGAATGGTCTGAATGATTCTATATATAATGGTTGGAAAATTGGCTCTACACGACCCAGCTAGAGATTTGACCACTTGTGTGATGCATAAGTTATAGATATATGCGCACTGTATTAGGTCATGATATCACTTTGAATTGATTTTTGTTAATGACCCCCAAAAATTTCCCTAAAAAAAGGTTTGTGTTGGAAAATTTTTCAAATTTTTTAATTTTTTAAACTTCATGGGAAAAACTTGCAAAAATAAATTTTAAAAAAAAAAAAATTGTTGTTGATACAAAAAGATTAAAATAAAATAAATAATCAAGTGCCACCCCACTCCCCTCCAGCACTGCTGCTGCTCGACTTTTTCTTCTTTTTAGGGTTGGGAAGGGAGTGTCACTGCTGCAGCGGTCACGTGCCATTGTCTGACACTTTTTAAAAAGCTTTTAAATTTACAAAAAGTGATGTTGGGAGGAAAGGTGCTGCTGCACGGTGAGACAACTGACGGGCAGAAAAACCCGAAACCCCCAGAGCACTGAAATGAAGGGGAGTGGTGATATTAGCATGACACCCTTTTCTTGCAGCAGCACCAACTTTTGGACCAAAATACCTAAAACCCATGGGCTGGGGCCCCTTAAAAAAATTTTCTAAACCCACTTACGCTATGATCCAAAAGCATTTTTGCAGAGAACAATCTTTTCACAAGATTTTTTGTAGCAGAGAAGCATTATTCAGCTGGACTTTAACCCCTTACCACCACAGCCAGTTTTGACCTTCAATTTTTTTCAAATCAGACGTGTTTTATACCCATCCATAAGATTCAGAGAATGTTTCCTCGTGCTTTAAGGTTCGACAAGACCTGATGTGGGGTCCCACTGGAATAGACAGCCCATTGCCTGTTCACCTCAACTTTTTAAAGGAGTTGTTCACCTCCTTAGAAAATGAAAGCAGCTCCTGGGGCCCGAGCAAAAAAAAAAAAAAACCCACCTCTCTTTCCCCTGGTTCCAGGGGTGCATCTCACCGGTCTTTTTTTTTTTCATTTTGTCACTTACAAACGGTGATGTAAGCAGAGGCACATGATTGATGCAGCCAATTAGCGGCCGCAGCAATGATGTTCCTGTTCGGAATCGAGAGAATGGAAACAGGAAGACCCGGGCGACATGCTGCTGGGGCATTTTTTTTTTTTTTTTTTTAAAAAAAAACTCTAAAAAATACAGCACCTTTTCAGAATAAGGGGCAAAAGCCTGGAAAACAGCAGGTCCCTTTTAAGGAGCTTGTTCTGTCCCCCCAGCAATTTTGGGGGATAAAATAAAGGGGAATGGGTGTTTCCTTTTAAAGGGGGTTTTTCGCCAAAGGAAAAAACCCTTTATGGGGACAGTAAAAAAAAAGCACTTTTTTAAATTGGGTTTTGCTTTAAACCCCAAATCACTTATTTAAAAAAAAATATGAGCATTACTGTGCATCAATACTTTTTTTTGCAGCCCGCTCCTCAGGGCACCCCCCCTTTGTGATTGGCTGGCTACATTTCATTCAAAACCCCCCTGTTGGGGACAATTTTGGCCCCCCTGCACAAAAAGATTGGCTGAAAATTACCCCAAAACTGGGAAAAAAGACCCCTTTATATAACACAGTCTTTTGGTCCTGTGTTCCCTCCATATAACACAGCACACAGTCTCCCCTTTTTTTAAAAACAGAGGGGGGAAGGCAAATGGCATTCCTCACATGGGGTTTTATTAGTTTTAGGGTGTGTGTATAAAATGGTTAAAGCACAGCAAGGGGGCTTGGGACCTGAAGGAAGGCCTGCAGACAAAAACCAAACAAAAGGCGCAGATTTTGTTCGTCCCCGACAAACTTCCCCTTCACACAGAAAGATGATGTCACAGTTTTTTAGGAGGGGGGACACCCCTGGGAGGAGAGACCGCTGCAGAAAGGGAAAAAAACCGCCCCTGGAAATTTTAAATTAAAACTCAAAAGAAAATTTGCTTAAAGCCCCCAACCTTCAAACGATAAAAACCCCGTAATGGGGGAAGCCCCTTCAAGGGAAATCCCATTGCCAAATTTTTTTAAAATTTTCCCAAATTGAAACAAAAACTTGAAACGGGGTTTTTTTAAATTTTTGCGGGTTTTTTTTTTTTCGTGAATTTTTAATTCGTTTTTTGTGCGGGTTATAAGGGGCAGCCATCTTTTCCCGGCTTTATCCCCCCTATGGGGAAAGGTGCCCTTAAAGAGGAGTGCGCTGAAAACTTCTCTTCACAAGTTACAGACTATTATACCGCCTAATGGCCAAAAGTGAAAACTGTAGGATTTTTTTTTTTTTTTTATTAAAATTTTAAAAAAAAATAAAAAAAAAAAAAAAATCTCAAAAAAAGTTTTTTAAACCCAAAAAAAAAGGGGTAAAAAATAGGTCCTTTTTCGATGAAAACCCTTGAAGACTTCATTGTAGTGTTTTTAGGTGGGACAATAAAAACACCTAAAAACAAAATTTCTAGAAATGTGGGCAGCTTCTGTGTTCTTCCTAATCTTTCCTCTGGGAGGGCCCTGTGTCCTCCTATGCTCCAAAAACATACAGCTAGGTTCAAATCTGCACTGTTCTCTCAATTTTTCTGTTATTTTTCTGACCAAATCTGTTGCAAGATGGACACAAACGGTGCCAGACAGATTCCTCGTCTATAATGGGGTCCATTAATGTTTCCATCATGGTGCCCATCATTTGAGTGGAAAACATAGCACTGCATCCTGCACAATTTTTATCCCGCATCATCTTTTACAGAATTTGCAGTGGAAGTTTTGACACAGGTGTGAATGTAGCCTCGGGTTACGTTCACATGAAGCAGTATTACTGCGGATTACAGTTTCAGGTATGTAGAGGAGATTTTAAAAGGGTGGGCCAGACAAAAAAAAATAAATAAAAATCAGACCAATAGACTAATTTATGGACTAAGTTTAAAGGGGTTGTCTCACTACCAGGATTGCTTTTTTTTGTAAGATCTTGCAAAAACAAGTCACTTGCAAAATATGTCCATTAACAATTTTCCAAACCCATTTTGAGATATCCCCTCTTGTATGGGCTTTCATCAGCTCCTCAGTCACTATAGCTAGTGTCCTACCTATTTTGAGATATCCCCTCTTGTATGGGCTGCAACAGCTCCTCAGGTCACTATAGCTACAGACCTGTTCAATCTCTGATAGGCTGCCAGCACTGGTTACTATAGCCACAGACCCGGCTTCCACTGCAGCCTAGTAGAAGCTAGTAAACACCCCCTGTATTCAAAGTGAAACCAAGAAAACAGGACTGAGGTAAGATGAATCAATGTAGTGAGACAACCCCTTTAAATGTAGTCCCTGAGGAAAAAATCCATTTGAAAATATACCTTTTATTAAATTACCAATAAAAAAAATTGTGTGCAAACCTAACCCAGTCTGACACTTGAACACCAGGATGGTCCAATCAGCTAGTCCAAAGTGAGAGTGTTTAAAGGGTTTTTTTCACTACAAAGATCATATCTGTAATGATGGGGACAGTAAAAATAAGCACTTTTGCAATTGGTTTGCATTACCTAAATCATTTAGTATAGCAGATATAAGCTAATATGTGTGTCTAGAGCTACGTCAGTCTGAGGTCGGGCCACGCTCCCTTTGCTGCGATTGGCTGATGTTTAGTTATCGCTGATGGGACACACCCCTTGTGTTGTGATCAGCTGCCTGCACTCTGTGCTGACTCCCCTCTGAGCTATGGAAAATTAAAGTGAAACAGACCGGTATTTGGTCTGTGCCGTGTAAATGCGGCCTAAGACTCCAGCAGAATTAAATGGTCAGCTAAGGCTCTGTATTCACACAGTTTTAAGTTTTCGTTAGGAATACTTGTAGTTTTGATGGCAGGAACATTGCAGGCTATGCTATTCTTACTATAAAAAAAAAAGCAACTCAAATAGAAAAAAACAACAACGAAACGACCCACAAATTCTAATGACTATCCGTATTACAAGTTTTAAAATAGAGCTTTTTTTATTAATGGAATAACAAAAGTGCCTCTTTAAATAGTTTTCAAAATACACCTGTACAACGTACAATATATGCAAAATAATTATGTACAAAATATTACCTTGTTCAACACATGTGCTTCTCTCTAGCTATGTATCAATGACAAATTGCATTTAAAAAGTCTTTGTGGAAAGCGTGCACATCAGATGCAGACAGTTCAGATTTCCGATGCTTATAAAATCAGTTTTTGAACAACCTCTAAACGATCTGGATAAGATTTTGGCAAATACCTCGGTTGCAGCCAGTGATACCCTTGCATGTGAGGTGGAGTGTATGCTGTGAAACCTGAGAGATCAGCATAGCTAGTCAGTGACCATCGGGATCTTCTTAAAAACCTCCCATTATTCCATTAAAGGCATTTCATCAATACTATCCATGTACATAAAAATGGAAGCATATAAAGGATCAATTCAGTGTTCAGACGATTCAGACTATTTGGCCACAATCGACGTCCATTTGTGCACGTACTTGAAACCCAAAAGGGGTTTCCATAGGGTCATTTAACAGCTGTTGAAGTGGTTAACATTACTTGCTCTCTTGTGAATTTCTTCTAAAAATCCTTCCAGCTGTTCAATCAGCATTCGCTTTTTAAACCTGAAAAAAGGGGGGAAAAAAATTACACTTACAGATAAGGAATTCAATATAATATAAGCAACGAGAAAATTATTCTTTAACTTTGCACGTCTACCCCAATTATTGTTGCAATTCTGACATCGCTTATAGGACACTCTTACAACTTTGGCACAAAAACATTTTTTTAAATTTTTTGCATGACTCATTACAACTATACAAACTATGCCTACTATTTTTAATGACTTAACAGAAGGTGTTAAAGGGGGGGACAAGTAAGTCTTTGGACGCGGTCACACGGCATCTAGCACCGACGGTCCGTGGTGAAAAAAGTGGTTGAAAATTGTGCTTGCAAGCGAAGAATTTCAATGAGGAAGTGACTGCCCGAGGAAGATTTCTGCCTCCTATGCTTTTGTATTGTTGGCACGTAACACACCTCAAAGGATTGACGTGTCAATTCTTTGTAGGCGCTGACAGTACGCACCGAAAATACTCCAGTAACATCAGCTTCGTCTGAACGATGACAATTTAACTCTCTACTCAACAGTTTTCAGTTGTTTTTTATGCTAATTTTAAGTCTGATCCACACCAAATTAAGCGTAAAAACGCCTCATGAACATACCTTTACTCTAGATTTTTTTAAAAAAATCTTTTTTAAACAGCCTAAAGGGGTTGTCTCGTTCCAGTATTTGGCAGCCGTTTATACTGGTTGCTAAGCAGAGTTTATGAAATGGAGGGGCGTGTTCCTCCTCCCAACAGGGCGTATCTTCTCTCTCTCTGCAGACACGCCCTAAAGTGTGCACGTGAGGATTCACTCTGTGTGAGCGGGTAGAAGGCAGAGGTTCTCAGCTGTCGGAGACTAAGGAATCATTGGAAGTGAAACGCTAAGTGTAACTCCATAGTGTATATTGACATTTCTCGCTCTCTCTACATACTTTTTAACTAGAATGGGCACACACACAGTGATAAATCCTGCATATTATTATAACTCTGACCTCTACAGATCTGCAGAACAAAACTATATGCTTTATATGTTTGTGTTTATATGGGACTGCACAAGATCTCTCTCTGCTGCAGGTCCTCTAATCGCTGTCAGTGAAAAGAGCAAACCCTGCACGCACACGTCGCACCTCTACCACTGCTTGCCGTCAGTGAAAGCCTGCACACGTCGCACCTCTACCACTGCTTGCTGTCAGTGACAAAGCCCGCACGCGTCGCACCTCTACCACTGCTTGCTGTCCGTGACAAAGCCAACACACATTGGACCTCTACCACTGCTTGCTGTCAGTGATTTCTCACTCGTGCCCGTGCACACATTTCCCTGCGTGCTCCCATACCCGACCTCTTGCTTCATCTCCCTTACACGTGCGTTCCCGATTACGACTGGGGGTGGGAACTGGGCGTAACCCGACCGGAGTTCTCACTTCGTTCCCAAGCAATAAACAACCCGTTCTCCTAAACCATAGCTTATGGTAACCAAGGACAGACATGCTCAGATTTTTGGTCCCCTCCTTTTGAACTATGATCTTCGTAGCAAGAAAACCCCTTTAAGGTTTAAGCCATTTTCAGTTTTAATTTTTTTTCTCCCAGTTTTTCAAGAGCCATAACTACTTTGTCTACATAGACATGAGGGCTTCTTTTTTCTTTTTTTGGACCATTAATATATTAGAAATCCCAAAAATATTAATTCTTTGTGGGGTGGAATGTAAAAAAGGAATTAACTGTTTACGATCACTGGAATCACAGCAAACTGTAGAGCACAGATAGCATGTCTGTACCCAAGTACCGAAATTTTACAGTTTATGTTTTAGCACTAAAATTAAAAACGTATTTTTTTATTTGAGCTACAGTCTCATTTTCTGTGGCAGTAACTTTTTTTTTGATTTCCATCTATGGACTCGAGTGAGGGCTCATTTTTTGCAGGCTGAAGTGTAGTTTTTATTGGTACAATTTGCGATCCATGCGACTGTTCCAATTTTTGGGGGACTCAAAGTGACAAACAAAAAACACTCAATTTAGGCACTGGGAATTTTTTTTCTTCTACAGTTTACCGTGTGGCAAATTATGTTGTATTTTAATAGAACAGACTTATGAACACAGCAATACCAATCATGTGTAACTTTATTTTGTTTCTTAAATGGGTTTTATGACCTTTTTTCTTATTTTTTATTTGTAACTGGTACTAGTATTCCCCCTAAATTAAATGACCTCTAGGGGGCACAATCTCTTGTACACAGTTCTGCAATATGAATACATTGCAGGACAGTGTACTAATATAATTAAACACTGCCTATGACGGGGTTTAAAAGGTGTAAAATGGCAGCCACGGAGGCCTACACTAGGCTCCCATCTGCCATAAAAACTGGGGTGTCAAGGGTGTTGCCGTGGTGATTGAGGACATGACCGGTTCCTCACTCCTTTATATGCCGTGATCACAGCAGTGTCTAAATGGTTTCCTGGCCACTAGCAGCAACTCCTGGTGGGTGGTAACTAACAGCCATTACCTATCATGTATGGAGTGGGCTCAGCGAGTGATAGGAAGTAACTGTACAGCATTCTGCATTAAGCTAAACACACTTTAGTACAACTAGTAGGGTGAAAAATTATGGAAATGCACAATTTGAAACAAGTTTCACCCTCTAAGGACCACAATACGTGTCTTATCAGGGGCTTCGGTATTTGATGACAGCCAGGACACTGCTCTAATGGAAAAGGAGAAGATAGACCTAAGATCCAAGCGGTTTAAGCCCTTAAATGCCTCAGTGAACAGGGACCATCTAAGTCTTTTTAGAGAGGAAATTCTCTTTTTAATCCCTATGGCATCCCCTACAATGTGTTCAAGGAGCTGATGGTTTCACATGGTAGTCAGGGACCCGATGAAGGCTTTGAGAAATGAATTCTGTGTTTGCTTTTTAGGTCCTTCCAGAAGTAGGATTCCAGGCAGTAAGTAATGTGCTGTATAGACATGCAATCATCTGATTGCTCATATAAGTCCCCAAGTGGGACTAAGAAACCATGTTTAATAATAAAAAAAAAAAAAAAAAAAACGTATATACTCAAGTATAAGCCGAGTTTTTCAGCACAAAAATGTGCTGAAAAATCCCCCCTCGGCGTATACTCGAGTCACTGTCGGCAGTCGGGCGCTGCGATGGCCCGTGCGCCGGCAGGGACGCTTCAGCTATATGCGGCTCCTCATAGAGCGCATATAGCTGAAGGCCGATACCAGCTGACAGCGACGGCACTGCGATGGCCCGGGCGCTGTCAACGATCTTCTCCCCTGTGTGCGACTCCTCCAGAGCGCACACAGGTGAAGAGGTACCACTGCGGAGCAGAGAGCGAGCGCTCCCTTCTCCGCAGTGGACTCCGGGCGCCCGCAAACTCGCGGCCGTCCGGAGTTTTCGGCACAGGTGGCGTGTGTCATCACGCTGCGTGCGCGGCCTGATGACGTCACCGTCTGTGCCGGGAAGACAGAGGAGCGCGCGGAAGGCCGGACAGCGAGGAGCCAGGTAAGTGTTTTTTTTTTTGTTTTTAAAACCCTGCCTACAGCCTACCTATAGGACCTATACCTGCCTATACCGTGCCACAGCCTACCTATAGGACCTATACCTGCCTATACCATGCCTATACCATGCCTACAGCCTACCTATAGGACCTATACCATGCCTATACGCTGCCTACAGCCTACCTATAGGACCTATACCTGCCTATACGCTGCCTACAGCCTAAATATAGGAACTATACCTGCCTATACGCCGACTACAGCCTCAATATAGGACCTATACCATGCCTACAGCCTACCTATAGGACCTATACCTGCCTATACCATGCCTACAGCCTACCTATAGGACCTAAAACCTGCCTATACCCTGCCTATAGCCTACCTATAGGACCTATACCTGCCTATACCCTGCCTACAGCCTACCTAAACGACCAATAACTCCCTAAACCCAGCCTACAGCCTACCTCAAGGACCTATACCTGCCTATACCCTGCCTACAGCCTACCTAAAGGACCTAAACCTGCCTATACCCTGCCTACAGCCTACCTAAAGGACCTATACCTGCCTATACCCTGCCTACAGCCTACCTAAAGGACCTATACCGGCCTATACCCTGCCTACAGCCACCCTCAAGGGCCTAAACCTGCCTCTACCCTGCCTACAGCCTACCTAAAGGGCCTACAGCCTACCTATACCCTGCCTATAGCCTACCTAGAGGACCTATACCTGCCTATAGCCTACCTAGAGGACCTATACCTGCCTATAGCCTACCTAGAGGACCTATACCTGCCTATAGCCTACCTAGAGGACCTATACCTGCCTATACCCTGCCTATACCCTGCCTACAGCCTACCTAAAGGGCCTATACCTGCCTATACCCTGCCTACAGCCTACCTAAAGGGCCTACAGCCTACCTATACCCTGCCTATAGCCTACCTAGAGGACCTATACCTGCCTATAGCCTACCTAGAGGACCTATACCTGCCTATAGCCTACCTAGAGGACCTATACCTGCCTATACCCTGCCTATACCCTGCCTATAGCCTACCTGGAGGACCTATACCTGCCTATACCTGGCCTATAGCCTACCTAGAGGACCTATACCCTGCCTATAGCCTGCGTAGGGGGACCTATAACTGCCTATAGCCTGCCTAGGGGGCCTATACCTGCCTAGGGGAACTATACCATGCCTATAGCCTGCCTAGGGTGACCTATACCCTGCCTATAGCCTACCTAGAGGACCTATACCTGCCTATACCCTGCCTATAGCCTACCTAGAGGACCTATACCTGCCTATACCCTGCCTATAGCAGCCTATAATGACCTATAGCAGCCTATAAGCTGCCTATGGGGGACATGTAGCTGCCTATGGGGGACATGTAGCTGCCTATGGGGGACATGTAGCTGCCTATGGGGACATGTAGCTGCCTATGGGGGACATGTAGCTGCCTATGGGGGACATGTAGCTGCCCATGGGGGACATGTAGCTGCCTATGGGGGACAATGTAGCTGCCTATGGGGGGACATGTAGCTGCCTATGGGGACATGTAGCTGCCTATGGGGGACATGTAGCTGCCTATGGGGGACATGTAGCTGCCTATGGGGGACATGTAGCTGCCTATGGGGGACATGTAGCTGCCTATGGGGGACATGTAGCTGCCTGTAGCTGCCTATGGGGGACATGTAGCTGCCTGTAGCTGCCTATGGGGGACATGTAGCTGCCTGTTAGCTGCCTATGGGGGCCAGGTAGCTGCCTGTAGCTGCCTATGGGGGACATGTTAGCTGCCTGTAGCTGCCTATGGGGACATGTAGCTGCCTGTAGCTGCCTATGGGGGACATGTAGCTGCCTGTAGCTGCCTATGGGGGACATGTAGCTGCCTATAGCTGCCTATGGGGGACATGTAGCTGCCTATAGCTGCCTATGGGGGACATGTAGCTGCCTATAGCTGCCTATGGGGGACATGTAGCTGCCTATAGCTGCCTATGGGGGACATATAGCTGCCTATGGGGGACATATAGCTGCCTATGGGGGACATATAGCTGCCTATAGCTGCCTATGGGGGACATATAGCTGCCTATGGGGGACATATACCTGCCTATGGGGGGACATATAGCTGCCTATGGGGGACATATAGCTGCCTATGGGGGACATATAGCTGCCTATGGGGGACATATAGCTGCCTATGGGGGACATATAGCTGCCTATGGGTGAAATATACCTGCATATACCTTCCTATGGGGGACATACATATATCTGCCTATTGGGGACATATACCTGACTATATCTGCCTATGGGGGACATATAGCTGTGTATATCTGCCTTTGGGGGACATATAGCTGCCTATATCTGCCTATGGGGGACATATAGCTGCCTATAGGGGACATATAGCTGCCTATATCTGCCTATGGGGGACATATAGCTGCCTATATCTGCCTATGGGGGACATATAGCTGCCTATATCTGCCTATGGGGGACATATAGCTGCCTATATCTGCCTATGGGGGACATTAAACTGCCTATATCTGCCTATGTAATTTTATTGGTATCCATTTTTAAAATTCACCAGTAGCTGCTGCATTTTTCACCCTAGGCTTATACTCGAGTCAATAAGCTTTCCCGATTTTTGTGGCAAAAGTAGGTGCCTCGGCTTATACTTGGGTCGGCTTATACTCGAGTATATACGGTAATTCCAAATTTTTTCAGTAACAAAATTCCTATCCATAAAAAAACAAAACAAAAATAAAAACACAAAACCTGTTCATAATTGGCTACAACGACCCAAACAACAAAATTATCCCATTATCTTACATGGTGAACAGAGTTAAAAAAATAAATAAAAATAAAATAGTACCAACAAGTCGTCCTGCAAAAAAACATTCCCTCATTCAGATTGGTCAACAGAAAAATAAAAATATGTTATTGGTCTTTTAATACGGAGACAAACATTTTTATTTAAAAGCTATTTTTGCTGTGCAAAAGTGTAATAAAAAAAAGAAAACTATATAATTATGGTATTCGCATAATCATCCTGCTCCATAGAATAAGTTTCTCAGCATGTTTACCATATGGTGAATAGCTTAAATTCAAAATCTAAATAAACTGTGGAATTACTTTTTTCAGTCCTCGTTGAAAGGGTTAATAAGTTGATCAATAAGTTATATGTACCACAAAATTCTGCTACTAAAAATAAAACCCAACTCAAAAACAAGCCCTTTTATGGCTATTTTGACAGAAAAAAAAAAGTTGTGGCTCTTGAAATGCAAAGATGAAAAAAAAAAAAAAATCTCTATCTATCTATCTATCACTTGGTCCTTTAGGAGTCAGTGAGCAAAACTTTTCTTTAAATAGCACCTTTTTTTTCATCCCATATCAAATCTCTGCAAAAAAAAAAAGAAAAAAAGGGCAATTCCTAGGGTCACACTAGAGGAGTGACCCATCGCATGCATCTGTCTGTTTTTGGTCTCTCCCCAGCTGGTGATCGTTCCTCTACCCTAAGGGTTTGTTCACACGGCTTATTTTGATGTGGTTTTGGGTGTGGTTTTCGGAGAGTTTCTGCTCCCAAAACACGCTTCTACAGAAGAGGTTTTAGAGGAGCTTCTTGGCGAGGTTTTGGGTGAGGTTTTCAACAAGGTTTCCACCAATACAAATTAATAGCTTGCAGAAAAACCGCGCCAAAAATGCGCTTCAAGAATTGACATGACACTTCTTTTTCTATGCTTCCAAAGAAGCGAGTAAAAACCTTGTGTGTGAACTACGATGTTTTACATAGGAATCAATTAAATGAACTGGGGGTTTTAACGAGTAAATTCTCCGAAAACTTAGTCCAAAACCACATCAAAATAAGCCGTGTGAACATGGCCTAAGGGTGCTTTCACATGGAGCGTTTTCTGGTGCGTTTTACTTGTTTTTTTTGCAGAAACCCGCACCAATAAGCGCTCCGTGGGAAAGCACCCCAAGAGGGACTCAGACCAAATGATAACTGTAGTCCCACAAGGCTACAGAGGTTGGGCTCTGGGCTTCAGAAACCCACCTAAAGTTCTGTAGCGACACTGATACATGACCATACAACATTGCAATACCTGTATTCCAGGCATACAGACTGTAGTACATGTTATCTTTGTCTTTATTTGATCCCAACACCACAAACAAGCAGTGTTTCAACTCCAAACAGGAGTCTTTCAAACTTGACAGATTCATATTTGGAGTTAAAACCTTGCATGTCTGTCATGCTAGGATAAAATAAAGATAAAAATGTCTTTAGACTGATGGCAGTCATCAGATAGGCTGTCAATGTCTGATCTGTTCAGGGGTTCTGAGGTGGGACCTGCAACTATCTCAGGAACAGACCCCCCCCCAAATCTGGTGGCTCTTACAAACAACTCTCCACTCTGTTCCATGGGAGTTGCCCGTACAGACGAGCGGTGTGTTTGGATGTCCTCCTCCCAAACGACACAATGGAGAGTCATATGCAAGAGCCACCGGCTTTCCACTCCGAGTTGGCACTTACGGAGTCCCACTACCTAACAGACTTTAATGACCATTCTTATTGATATTAACCCTCACCTCTGCCTGCCGCCTCCACCTGAAAAACATCTCTCGCATCCGCTCATTCCTCAACTATGACACTACAAAAATGCTGGTTCATGCCCTTGTCATATCCCGCCTAGACTACTGCAACATCCTTCTCAGTGGCCTCCCAGCTAGCACCCTCGCTCCCCTCCAATCCATCCTCAACTCTGCTGCCCGTCTTATCCACCTCTCTCCTCGCTACTCCTCTGCCTCTCCCCTCTGCCAATCCCTTCACTGGCTTCCCATTGCCCAGCGAATTCATTTCAAGCTACTAACCCTGACCTACAAGGCTCTCCATGACCTCTCCCCTCCATACATCTCTGCCCTAATTTCCAAATATCTCCCCTCACGCAATCTCCGCTCCTCTCAGGACCTCCTCTGCTCCCCCCTTATCAGCTCCTTACACAACCGTCTCCAAGACTTCTCCCATGCTTCACCCACACTCTGGAACTCACTGCCCCAACACATCAGACTCTCCTCCACTTTCACCAGCTTCAAAAGCAACCTGAAAACCCATTTCTTCAGGCTCGCCTATAACCTACACTAACCTTGCTGTCACTACTTCCTCCTCAAACATGTCTGCCCCTCACCTCCTGTCTCTTTCCCCCTCCTTGTAGATTGTAAGCCCTCGCGGGTAGGGTCCTCTCTCCCTCTGTCGTGCCAATTGTCCTTCATCACTTATCAGTGTACTCGTTTGATTTATGTAATGTATGTAACCTCCTCAAATGTACAGCGCCCTGGAATCAATGGCGCTTTAAAATACTTAATAAGCCAAAATCTATGGTGGAAAAACCTCTAAAACACTCTGGATGCAGTTAATATTTGTGAAGGACTTAGACAATCTTGTGACTTCAAGGACTGGTAACATTTTGCACCCTCTATTTTGTACTTTAAATTTTAGTGTGCAAGAAGGAATAAGGTTTGTATTCTTTATGGTAGTGTATGTGATTAGAACCACATGGGCATTCTTCAGCACAGGAGAAGGGAAGACATTTAGCACTAAACTCTTATTTTAGAAGTGTGATTGCAACAAGCTCCTCCTGGTTGTGCTGTTCTGTGTTGTGAACTCTGACACTGTTCTTCTGGGCAAATTTTCTTTGCTTCATTTAGGGTTATTTGATAGTGGGATAGTAGCCTAGCTCTGTGATATATAGGGTTATATTATAGAGGGACAGAAGCTGAGCTCTGTGATATATAGGGTTATATGATAGAGGGATAGGAGCCGAGCTCTGTGATATATAGGGTTATATTATAGAGGGACAGAAGCCGAGCTCTGTGATATATAGGGTTATATGAAAGAGGATAGTAGCTGAGCTCTGTGATATATAGGATTGTATGATAGAGGGAGAGAAGCTGAGCTCTGGGATATATGATATAGGGAGAGAAGCTGAGCTCTGTGATCTATAGGGTTATATGAAAGAGGAGAGAAGCTGAGCTCTGTAATACAAAGGGTTATATGAAAGAGGATAGTAGCTGAGCTCTGTGATATAGGAGAGAAGCTGAGCTCTGTGATCTATAGGGTTATATGATAGAGGGAGAGAAGCTGAGCTCTGTGAAATATAAGGTTATATGATAGAGGGAGAGAAGCTGAGCTGTGATATATAGGGTTATATGAATGAGGGAGAAAGGGCGGACTCTGAAATATGGGTTTTTTAATGAAAGGGGATAGAGCTAGCTCTGATAAAAAGGGGTTAAAATAAATAAAGGAAAAAAACTGACTCTGTATAAAATGGGGTTAAATAGGGAAAGGGGAAGAAGCGGGGCTCTGTAATAAAAAGGGGTTATTATAGAGGGAGAGAAGCTGACCTCTTTGATTTATGGGGTTTATAAAAGAGAGGGGGAGCTAGCCCCTGTAAATTTTTGGGGTTTATTTGTTTATCCCCTATAACAAATGAGCAAAATTTTTAAAATTAAAGGTATTTAGGGCATTTTTTTCATTAGGGACAGGGTATTTTTCAGATTTTCTTTTTTTTCCGGGAAAACCCCCCCCAATTCTGGGGCCCGCGCTTTAAAAAAGCCCCAAACCTGTTTCCGCAAATGTGTATGGTTTTATTTTCCTTCTAGTAAAGCACTGCCAATATGTTTTTCGGGATGACAACTCCCTAAACTGTTTTTGCTGTTTTTTTTAACAACCTGTTCATTTTCCCCCTTGGGAAAGTGCCGATGTTCCTTACGGGGGTCTTTGGGGTTTCGGATTTACATGGAAAAATTTTGGAATGAGCCCCCGCCAATCCTTCCATTGCGGGTGTGCAAAAAATGCAGTTTCCGGGGCCCCACATTTACCTCCTGGTTAAACAATCTGTATGTTTTTCAGAGCCTGTCACCTGCCTTTGAATGTACCCAAAAGCGCTTTGCAGATAGTTTGGAGCAAAGTATGACGAGGGAAAGGGGGATGAAAACAGGCATTCATAGATAAAAAGCCCCGGGGACCTTTTTTGGGAACTTTGGTCCCCCTTTGGTAACCTTTGGGCCCACCCATGTTTGCACGCAAATCCTAACTACTTTTGACCCCCCAATCTGGGGGGGCAAAAACCACTGGGGTAAGAGTTTCCCCTTCCAAATTTGTTGGCTTTTACAAAGGGCCTGTGGGGGTTTACCCCTGAAATGCCCACCCTGTGCAATACTGAGTGCACAATTGTGTGTACAGCACAGTTTTTCATATACCCTACTACAGTTTTTTAAAAGCCGTACCGGGAAAGTAAGCTAACAGTTTTAAAAAGGGAACTACACATTTTTGGGATCCTTTTCAACGGGGAAACAGAGGTCAAAGGGATAAAAAACAG
Source organism: Phyllomedusa bahiana (assembly GCA_025379985.1). Lineage (NCBI taxonomy): Eukaryota > Metazoa > Chordata > Amphibia > Anura > Hylidae > Phyllomedusa > Phyllomedusa bahiana. The sequence continues at coordinate 154,121 of JAODAL010001377.1, read as the reverse complement.
ATTATTAATTTTTTCTAGACCCCCGGAAATAGACTTTTTTAAACAGGTTTACATTGACAAAACACCATCAGCTATATTTATATATATAAAAAAAGTTTATGGCTTTTGAAAAATGTACCCTATAATGAAGTGTTTTGCTTTGGTTGCCCCTTACGTGCCTTTGCATGAACACCCGCATGCGGGTATGTCATGAAATGCGTACTGAAATGAAAAGCTATATTAAAAAATTAAAATAAAAAATATATATATTTTAAAATATAAAACACATACACCCCAACACCCCACACTAATAATATATTTTTTTTACTTACACACACAAAAAACCAATAAAATCCATAAATCTGATAAAGCTGCAAACCCCTTTCAGCTTTTTTCGGCCAGATAAAATTAAAAGGGCGGCAATCAAATAGCATACACCCCCACAGAAACACACACACAAAATGTCACGCTGAAAGTATCACCACAGGGGTGGGGAAAGGGAAACCCGCTCAGTGCCGCCTCACCAACCCCCCTCCTTGATAACATTCTGCAAGAAGAGGAGACGTGTCTGCAGATTCCCCTGTACGTCTTTTAACAACGCGAAAATGGTTTTTCTACCCCAACAACAAACCCAAAGATCGTTTAAATACAAAACCCCCAAAACATAATCCCCGGGCAAAAGGGGAAGTTTAAGACACCTAGGTTTTAAATACTAGAAAAACTATTTTCCCCCAAACCCTTAAACTACCCGCACAGGAACAATCTATTAATGCAATTAACCCTCAAACTTGAAAGACATTTTCCGAAAGTTTCATTTATTCTCCCCAAAAAGGAGGTGCTTCCCCCCCAAATCCACCAAAAAGGGGTAAATTGGGGAGTTCCCCCTTGAAAATTTGGGCACCTTTAATTTGCATACATTCCCTACCTAGGGGGCCCAAATGCAACCATTCACGCACACAAGGGTTCATACTAGGCCAGGCTCTGTGCACAAATGTTTTTTCAGTCAAAAACATCCATCACCCCTCAGTGGCAAAAATTCACGGGTATTTCCTTGGTTTTTTTTTTTTTCCCAACTTTGGGGTGTATTATAGACCCTTCCAATGGGTTTTAAAAACCCGGGAAAATCCCGGGGCCCTCCCTAACACACTTTTCCTAGGGGAAACAACTTTAAAAAGGGGGTTGTATTAAACGCCTGATTTTTATCCCCATTCACATTATGTCAGGAAAGGAAAACCCCAAAAAAACCTGCCCGGGGTAAAGAAAACTAACTTTTGGATCCCCACTTGAGCCATCTGCCCAATACAATAGCACAGACCACTACAGTATAGTGTTTTAGCACAAAAATGTAAACCCAAAAACCAAACATAGTCCAAAAGGGGGACCCATTTGGGGAAAAAATCGGGGCACCATTTTGTTTCACCATCCCGATGGATAACCTGAACGGAGACAAAAAATAAGGTTGGGAAAAACACCCCCCTTTTACAGGTTTCCTTTTTCTCTAATGCTCAATTTACCCTTTTTTCATATAGACTTTGTGCAAGTTCCCTTTTAAAAACAAAAGGGAAACCTTTATTTAGAGGTGGAATTTATGTAGATTTCAATGTGAAAAACTTTTATAAGAAACCCCCCAAAATTGGGAAACTACACGGGGGACATACTGGGGGTTATCATTGTGTAGAAAAATTTCAAATCCCACTTTTTAACTGTGGGTGCAAAAGAGCCCGCTCTTCACTGACCCGGGTTCAGGCCCCACACTTTCCCGTTTAGATGAGTTTACCAAAAACAACCTGGGTACTTTCCCCCCTGAGCTGTTTGAGGGAACCCAAAAATAAGGGGTTTTTTCAAAAACGGGGCAAAAGGCTTAAAAGTTTTTTTTAAAAGGTTTAAAATTTTTCAGTAAAAAAACAAAACCGCTCCTGGCCCGATCCCGACACAGAAAAGAAAAACATCAGTGTCCCCCGGCCAAGGGAAAGCTAGAGCAGAGAGCTGTTTGGTAAACAAAGGAAACTCGTGTACACAATGATATAAGCTCTGAAGGGCAGCAAAATCAGAACAGCAACGTATTTAGCAATACTTAAATTTTCCTATGCAAAATGTTTAAAAAACAAAAAAAATGTGGGGAAAAAGCCTTTTAAAAAGGTTTTAATATTGCCAACAAGAGCCCTTTTTGAAAAAGGGGGGGGCCTGGTTTTTCCTCCCACAGGGTGATCTTCCACTCCATGCCCAAAAATGTTCATGTGAGGATTCATTCGTGGGATCGGGGGAAGGGTTTTTTTTCTCACCTTCCCTTTCAATCACTGGAAGTGAAAAGCAAGTTTTAACTCAATATGTAATTTACATTTTTCACTCTCTACATTCTTTTTGGAAAATAGAATGGGGATTTGACCCTTTAGGACTCTGGGGGAAAGGGTGGGGTTTTCCCTTTTTTCCCCTTTATTTATTAAAAACCCGCAATACACCCTGGGCCCCTACAACTGCAGAACAAAACTATAAGCTTTACCTGTTTGTGTTTACATGGGACTGCAGATCTGTTGCAAAATAGTTTTATGTGGGACTGCACAGTACAGTTCTCTCGCCGCATGTAGTTTGCATGGGACTGCTGTATTCTATTTCTAATTTACGTGGGCTCAAACTCCGTTGCCAAGCACAAATAAAGCAGCCCGTTCTCTTAAACCATAGCACTTTGCTAAGGGTAACCAAGGACAGACATGCGTATATTTTTGGTCCCCTCATTTTAAGCTACGATCTTCGTAGCGAGAAAGCCCCTTTAATCACAGCATGCTGTGAGCCCTCGCACAAAAAACACTGACCAGACATGGAAACCTCAGACATTTATAAAACAATCAAGTCTACAGCAAAAAAAATGACAGTACGTGAAACCCTCTAACTGTGGTTTACATGTAGTGCACCACATATGGCATTTTAAGGAGATCAGATTTCAGTATGCAGGACGGGTGTACTTACTTCTGCCAGGCTTCCTGATCTCTTTCACTATTTTACTTTTCAGCTCTACATTGACCTCCTCATAGCTCCGACATGGCCGCAACCTCCTCATCTTGTGTGCAAATGCAGCCGTGTCATTTCCAAAGCAATTTCCCATGTCCCCGGGTGGCTTTGAATTACCAATGAATAGATCAGAGTTATTAGAATCAAAAGTGTCGGTTTCTCCATCTTCTGTGGAGTCTTCAGCACTTTCCAGAGAGTTTAAAGAAACCTGGGACAGAGTCTCAAACTGGTCTGAACTGTCCATGAACACATCCGTGGAGAGTTGGTCTTCAACGTGATTATCCGCATTTTCTGTTGACAACGCATTATGAAAGCCAGGGTCTAAGAGAAGGAATCATTTACATAGGTTTATTTAGGGGACAGAAAAAACAAATATAAAAAAAATGGGACATTACTTACTCAAAAAAACACGACAATTTTTTGGGCCATATTCACACCTCAATGGCTGTACTAGAAGGACCCAGTAGCAGAAATCTCTGGCCTATATGCTACCTGGGAAAAATTAACAGTTGCAGCCAATTACTGAGCAGCAGCTCACACACCCCACTGCTAAGGGAACAATTAGATGATAAAAAACTGCACATTAAAATTAATACCTTTCACACCAGCATACAGAAAAGCCACGTATAATACATGGGAGATTGCTCAAATGCAAAAAATAAACCCAAAAAAACAACCCTCACATACCTCAATGCATGAGGGGGTGGTTGCTGCTACTACATGCATTGAGGGCGATGGTGTTTTATTGGTATTTTTGCATTTGTGCAATCCTCCCATGCATTATATTGTGGCTTTTCTGCATGCTGGTGTGAACAGGTATTAAGTCCATGTGCAGTTTTTTTTTTTTTTTTTAAATAATCTAATTGTTCCCCTAGCATTGGGGTGTGTGAGCTGCTGCTCAGCATTTAGCTGCACCTGTTAATTTTTCCCAGGTAGCATATCGGCCAGAGATGTCTGCTACTTGGTTAAGTCTAATCCAGCCGTTGAGCTGTGAATATGGCCCCAAAAAATTGTCGTGTTTAGGGGACAATTGTAAGACTGAAGCTCCAACTACAGGCAGTCTGCAGGTTATGAACAGGATAGGAACCATAGGTTTAAGTTGAATTTGATTTTTTTTTCCCCTCATGTGCTCCTGTGGCATGCTGGTACTTGCAATTCCACAGCTAATAGCAGCTGTAGAACATGGAACTACAAATGCCAAGATGCCACAGCCGCACATGTTAAACACATGTATTAATAAGCACTCGTACAATTAATACACGTGTGGTTTCACAACTACAAAGGCCAGCATGCCACCCATGTACCAATTGTATGGGTGATGATACAGTACTATATTTTACACTGGAGGCAGCTGGGGTGGAGTGAGTGGTGGATCGGAAGCAGGGCAGATAATGTAAGACAAGAGTGGTGTGAGGGAGAGCTCTCGTGCCAGACTAAAAAAAAAAAAAATTGGGTTTCTATTGCAAGGCGGGTGGGCGGGAGTAAAGTAAAAATGAGTTGCTGTGCCCGGCTTGAAGACCTGTGACATTATGAGGCGTGACTGTGTGTGATGTCAGCATGCTGAGCCATGACATATAAGTCTCCGTAAATAGGAGACAGAAGTCGGGGACTGCTGGCACGAAGATTATAAGAAATTAAGTTTAAGACTGTTGGACCCAACGATGACCTGATACTTTAACATACAATTTTACTGTTTTACATGGTTACATAGTCACTATAGATTAAGTCCTTGACATCTGGCATCCCCACCCATACAGCTTCTTCTGGTTATATGAGGACATTGCCTCAATATTAAACTTGAATCTTCAGGTAAGCAAGGTTTACTGTCTAAAAGAGATCGCACAAGATTCCTTCTATTCAATAATATAGAAACAAATGCAGACACACAAGCAAAATGTGTAGAAAGGTGTATAGTCACCATCCAAAATATTAACCCTCTAACTACCACCTCCTACCTATTGATCAATAACCATGGCTTGCAGGGATTTGACACCTACACATTGGGGCTACGTTTACACCTTTAGGACGTGATGAGGAATTGAACATGGAGCTAATTCCACATCAAATCCACTAACAATAGTTAAGAAAGGGAGAGGGGGGAGCATAGGTCTGTGAAGTTACAGCTCTGGAAAAAATTAAAGAGACCACTGCAAAATTTTCAGTTTATCTGGGGTTTTTTTTGGGAGAAAAATGTACATTGTTATTTTATTATATAAACTACTGACAACATGTCTCCCAAATTCAAAGCAAAAATTTTGTATTTGCATTAAATGAGAAACCTTCAGAATAATAAAAAAGTAGCAGCACTGTCAGACCTCATATAAAATAAAAGAAAACAATAAGACTAAGGGCTTGTTCACACGGAGTTTTCACTCCGTGTTACAAGCACTTTTCGGATCCGTCTTGGGGTCCGCTCTGTCGGTTCCCAAGACGGATCTAACAATTAGCAGCGAGATTATCACTGCTGTCTATGCCGAACACGGAGCGGCATTCACATGATTGATCGCCGCTGCGTGTTTCAAAAGCGCAGCTCGGCTCCGTCTTGAAAAGAATTGAAATGCAATTCTTTTCAAGACGGAGCGCAGCTGCGCTATTCAAACACGCAGCGGCGTTAATTCAGACGCCACAGCCATCTTTGCCGCAGCACCTGATGGGTAATACAGCGCCAGCTGGCGGAGCCACCCGGCGGCTGTGCGGGGGGGTCGCGGAGCCATCCCCCTGCAAAGCCCCTTAGCGGCCCTGGGACGTACTGACACGCCCAAGGTCGTTAAGGGGTTAATGCGTTTTTTGTGCAGGAAGGCAAAGCAATTAATTTTCTGCACAAAAATCATGGCAAAAATTGCGGTGAAAAACGTATCACAAACGCACTGCATGAAAGCACCATTATACTTTTCTTCATTAAATAAGATTTGGTTCAGGTGATCACCTAATCAGAAGCACATTAAGCAGAATGAGGTGGACTTTGGTTGGAATTCAATGGACACTGGAATGGAATGGCTGTCAGACATGTAGAGATGCTGATTTTTAGAGAACTGTGCAGTGGTCTCTTAATTTTTTCCAGAGCTGTAAACTTTGTGCACTTTGTAGGTAATGTAAGTGAAGAGGGTATTTTATACCCCACTCAGAAGCTCGAAAAAAATGGAATAAACTAATAGGATGAGCATGCATGTTCTCGTGGATACCTGATGAAAAAAAGCAGATTAGACCCATGCAAATTTAAGCTTGATGAAATTTGAGCCAATTCTAGTGCAGTCACTGTACTGGATGTCTGCTATAAATTAAAATATATATTCAGTTTGTTTATATATACAGCACATACACATATATATATATATATATATATATATATATGTATATATGTATATTATATACACTCACACACATATATATACAGTGTCTTTCAGCCATGCACTTTAAGCCCATCGGAGTGCCGCATAGGGAGTGCAGGGGGTGTAGTGTACCCAGACCGTTGCATACAATATTGCCAGGTGTTGTGGCCCTGGATCAGAATGTGAACCAAGCCCAATATTCTCTCATTGCTAAACACAAATATAGGTTGGCCCTTTACAAATATAATCTCCAGATAAACATACGTAGTTCTACGCATAGTGATCTGTAAGTGAGCTGTGAGCCAGTGTCCTATACATACGTTTATTTATTGCTCCTGGTTTCTGCGTGTCTGGTGAAGCCTTGGCTACAGGAGATGGTGGACCTTTTCCTCCTATGTGGTTGTTAACTGGTGAAAGAGGTCTGCTACGTAACAATGGAGACATACATCGCCTCCTCTTCGGAATCCCTAGCATATTCGGTTCTCCTGGTCTCTTGTGCTTGTTCTGATGACCTGATACAAACTCGTCAGCTTCATCAATCATCATTCCCTGGAGAGAGAATTAAAAATATGGCATTTTAATAACCATCCCAGAGTATTAATTTATAAACACAGCAGAACCGGAAACCATAATAACCAATCAAATGTAAAAGTTAAATCGTTGATTTAACGAAAGGGGTATTTGTTCTGTATGTCTGATACCCAGGTACCCAACCATGGCTGAACCAGAACACAACAAATTAGGAAGGATGGAAAGAAGGTGCTTTGAAAACATACCTTTTTGTCCAGTTTAAAGGGATTTCCAAATGTATGTAGTCTCCTGGGCTGATCAGCATCCAACTCTCTTAGTGGTGAAGGGATATTCCGTAGATATTCCTGGTAGTTTCCCATTTGGACAATAGGTATACTGTGTATTTGGTCTGGGGAAGGACAAGAGCACATAAATGTAATTCTTATGAGCATATGGTAGGACACAACCACATTACATAGAAAAAGGGATGTAAAGTGATATAATTCAGCAGTCACTTACATTCTGTGTCAACTAAGGGGATTCATTTTTTCATCTCATTAGAACATGTGAATATGTAAAAGTCTATCACGTTATTAAGGGATAGCCTGCATTCCTAGTAGTCTGTAGCTTCCCTTTTTCTCACTTGTAGCCTAAGGATAAGTTCATGGGGTTGGACTTGATGCAGATAATTCTGAAGCAAATATGATCGAGAAACTGCAGGGAAATTTGCAAACCAAATCTACACTAGGTCGTGTGAAATGTGATGCGGATTTCCATAGCTTATTATTCAGTAAATAAAAATGGCGGCAGCAGTACTTCCTCAATGAGCACTGTATACATAGATAGGCAGGAAGCCTCCTGGCTGCCCAGTCTTAGACTCATCCCAGCTCTGCAGTGACTTCATGGGGTGTATTTCCCCTGTAACTGGGGGAATGTCAGCTATTATATATTTACAGGGGAAATCGGCAAAAAAAAAAATGTATTATAAAACTGCCCCGAAAAGTCTCTGACTTTATAGAGGGCATAATGTGTAAAATAAAAAAATATTCTGAGAGGAAAAAAAATTAAAATAAAATGTAAAAAGTAAAAGCAAAAAACAGCCATTCCTCCCGCCCCTCTTACAAGGCTGGGACAGCTGGTAGGAGTAAGCAGACAACCGCCTATGGTGCAACTTCATCCCATGCAGGAAGAGGGTGCAAAGAGGCATGGAGTGGGCTGAATTTTCTATTGGGGGTGCTATGTGCCTTATTTGTCTAGGGCACCAGAAGACCTTGTGCAGCCCTTCCTCATATAAAAAGAGCATGCAAAGACTACATCAACTTAGCAGTCTCCTCTCCAAAACAATTATGTAGGCAGTGTAATTCTACAACGGATCAATTTAGAAACTAGAGCTGTGTAACATGAACACATGGTTCCATCTCACCTCCATCTTGTCCGCTGAAAAACTTGCGTGATTTAAGGAGATTTGTCCTCATTCGGGTAAGGTGATCCAAGAGATTAGTTCTTGAGATGTCATAGGCATTTCTAAATGTCTGTGGCTTTAGGTCCTGCAGAAGAAAAATATGTATCTCTAAGTGTATGTGGTAAAAATTAAAGAGGTATGCTCACCACATTAATTAGATTTATCCATCTTTGGCTACATGTTTAAAGACTGGCTCAGTAAGTAACTGGCTCAGTGATAGAATACAAAGGGTGGTTATTAACGGTGCATACTCAGACTGGATCCCTGTTACTAGTGGGGTACCACAAGGGTCAGTATTGGGCCCTATCCTCTTTAATATTTTCATTAATGACCTTACACAGGGATTGCACAGTAGAATATCAATCTTTGCAGATGATACTAAGCTCTGTAAAGTAATCAACACAATAGAGTATAATGTGTTATTACAAATGGATCTGTATAAGTTGCAGGCCTGGGCAGGGAAATGGCAGATGAGGTTTAATACAGATAAATGCAAGGTTATGCACATGGGGAGGAAAAATCCATTACATGATTACATGTTAAATGGAAAAACACTGGGTAAAAGTGACATGGAGAAGGACTTGGGAATCCTGGTGGACAATAAACTAAACTGTAGCAGTCCGTGTCAGGCAGCAGCTGCCAAAGCAAATAGGATCATGGGTTGTATTAAAAGGGGCATAGAGGCACATGATGGGAACATTATTCTCCCATTATACAAGTCACTGGTTAGACCACACATGGAATATTGTGTACAGTTTTGGGCACCAGTGCACAGGAAAGACATTGTAGAGATGGAACAGGTACAAAGGCGGGCAACAAAAATAATAAAAGGACTGGGTGGACAGCAATACCCAGAAAGATTAGCAAGATAAGGGTTATTTAGTTTAGAGAAAAGACGGCTTTGGGGGGGATATAATATATAGAAATATATTAAAGGTCAATATAGAGACCCAAGACTTCTTTATACCCAGGACTGTATTGAGAACAAGGGGGCATCCTTTACGTCTTGAGGAAAGAGTTTCCACATAAACATAGAAAGGGATTCTTTACTGTAAGAGCAGTAAGACTGTGGAATTCTCTGCCAAAGGAAGTTGTCAAGTTGATTTCAATAAAAGAGTTAAAAAAGGGTCTGGATGCATTTCTAGAATGTAATATATAACCAGTTATAGTGACCAGGATTCTGGAGAAGGGTCGTTGATCCAGGGATTTATTCTGATTGCCAGATTGGAGCCAGGAAGGATTTTTTTCCATAAAATGACGACAATTGGCTTCTACCTCATTACGGGGTTTTTGCCTTCCTCTGGATCAACACTAGAGCGCAATAGACTGAACTGGATGGACGGCTGTCTTTTGTCGGCCTCACAAACTATGTAACTATATTACCAAATACAGTGCTGTTTTGCATTTGCTTTCTTTTAGAACTAGAGCAGGTCTCAACTCCTTGTGTCTTCCCAGCAGCATAGGAGCTTGTTAATCTATGTTACTTATATATTTTTACCCCTCAGAGCTCTGTAGACTTCTGGCCTGCTGTTCAAACTCCTCCATCAACAAGGTCTAGCTAACAGGTTTAGCTAGGAATAGAAGAGCGGATATATGAATCACTGCTGTATAACAGTCCACTACCTGAACAGGAAGTGGGAATCTGAAGCTGGCTGTGAAAAGCAGGCTCTGAAACAGCACTGAGAGAACACCCCTTTAAGGTACACTTAAATATAAGTATTGTGTAACAAAAGGTTTTTGATTTAAAGAAAAATCTTCTTAAGGATGCATAAAGGGGTATTCACGATACAAATATAATATCTCAAATGAAAGGGACAGTAAAAATAAGAACATATGTAAATGTTTGCTTTACCTAAGTCACTTATTACAGAAGATGTGAGCTAAACTGTATCTATAGCCATTTCTGCAGCAACCGTCAGGACACACCCCCTTTTCTGTGATTGGCTGACTGATATGTCATTCAGCCTGTTCGGACATGCCCCCGGGCGGGAAACGCCCCATGCGCTGTGATTGGCTGCCCTCACTCTGTGCTTACTCCCCTCTGAGCTGTTGATATTGAAAGTGACACTAACTTATTTATGCCATCTCAGTTCTATGTAAAGGATCTGAGCAATGAATCAGTCTCTAGCAGTTAGATTCACTCTCCCCTCATAACACAGCCTTATACAATGCTCTCCCCTCATAACACAGCTTTATACAGTCTGTTCCCATCACCCATATAACAGCTTTATACAGTCTGTTCCCATCACCCATATAACAGCTTTATACAGTCTGGGAGGGAGGGGGGTTTGGTTTAGAGAGCATTTCTCACATTTGTTTCATCAGTTCAGGCTGTGTGTATAACGGTTTATAGCAATGAGGGGGTTTTGCTTACAAGGAGTTTGTGGAGCCTGTCATCTCCAGACATCCTTCCACCTCCACTGCAAACACAGAATGATGTCACAACTCTACAGTGAGGGGAGACACGCCTCCTGGCAGGAGAGGCCCGCCCCTGGATTTGAAAAACAAACAGATACACACAGCTCAAGTCTACGAAAGCGTGTAATGATAAAACCCCTTTAAGTGAAATCATAAAACTTCAAGTTCGTTTTATAAAATATATTTACGTGTTTTGCAAGTTGAAGTTTGTGATTTAATGTAAAGGATGTTGATAAAGCAAGAAAGTAAATGAAGGATTCAGTAGGATACTGTTATGTGCTTTGTCATAAAAAATGGGGGGGGGCGGGAATCTGTTCTGCCGGTTATGTTTCGTCTATATGATTGAGCCATTTAAAGGGAACCTGTCACCTAGGTTATGCCCCCCCTTGTTGAGGACAGCACAAGCTAGTGTCAGACCTGCTGTTTCCAGCGCTGTGTCCCTTATTCTGTAAGATGCTGTAGCTTTAGCGCATTTAATGTCCAAATCTTATTCAAGAGCAGGTGTTAGCCCCTCCCACCAAATGCTAGCCCCGCCCACTGACAGTTATTCACATGTTTCTGCCTATTCAAAGTAATAGGTTTATCAGTTGAGGTGGGCGGGGCTAGCCTCAGGTGGGCGGGGTTTGAAAAACTGACTTTACATGACTTTTCTGGTGAAAGTTTCTCTGTACAGGAAAAACTTATACTAATTAATAAGCTTGAATTCCACAGCTTAAATTAGATTGGACGCCGATTTAATTTACAGTCCAAAGTTTTGCAATGACAAGTATATTACATGCTACATTAGAACCCACCAGGTCTACCTCAGTCATACCTTATTCAGCAGGGCAATCTGGAAACCTGCAAACTCCTTCACATTCAGTTCAAGCATTCTCTGCGGCATTTCACCTGTGATTTCCTGCAACAACTGCTTAAAATCCTTCCGTATGGCCAGCGATGGAATACTTGTGCCATTTCTCACTTTAATACCAGTTTCTTGTGGGCATTTCTTCCCAATGGAAGCGATCACCCGATCAGATTCTATTTTAGCCTAAGGTAAAAATAAAATACTAGAAACATTTACAACAATTTTCATCATAAGTGCACAACTTGACAAAATCGCAGGCTGAATTTCATGCAAAATTTACAGTGGTGGGATATCTGAAATTCCTGCAAGTGTTTTGTAGGCACCAGGTCAGATTTCTAGCAGTTTGCCTTCCAACTAGGTTATAAAGTGACATTTATTCTTTAACATGGTAGTAAAAACTAAAACTGTATACTACAATGGACTCGGGGGATAAGGATGTAATTTTACCGCTGTATAAAGCATTGGTGAGGCCTCACTTGGAATATGCTGTTCAGTTCTGGGCCCTAGTTTATCGAAAAAATGCCATGGAGCTAGAGAGTGCAAAGACGAGCAACCAAACTTATAAGGGGAATGGAGCATCTTAGTTATGAGGAGAGGTTAGAAGAATTGAACTTATTTGGTCTTGAGAAAAGACGGCTTCGGGGGGGGGAACGACATGATTTCTATAAATGGTCCCTACAAAAACTATGGGGAAAAATTATTTCATGTAAAGCCCCCTCAAAAGACCAGAGGAGCTGGTCACAGCGGGAACAGTAGAGTGTTTCAAGAATGGCTTAGATAACTATCTGAAACTAAAGAATATTAATACGCACATAGCCATGTAAAATTCTGGATCCTGGCTGGTGGAGGCTCTGGCATCAGAGATGGGGTCTCCACTGGAGCAGATTGGTTCTTGCCTTGTGGGTACCAGGGCATTCACCAGTGGGGAGGCTGGGCTTGAAATCCTTGTCTCCCTCCTTTCACCCACATTTTCCCCACCCTTGGTTGAACTTGATGGACACGTGTCTTTTTTCAACCGCACCAACTATGTAACAATGACCATAAGCGCCATTTCACTGAAATATTATAGATGAATCAGCCACTCTAGAACAAAGACTACAGTGTCTACCAGAGTACTACAAGGCGTTAACACACCTATAACACGTTTCGCGTGCCTGGCACACTTCATCAGGTATTCTTGATGCAGTGTTAGGCACACAAAACACTTTTTATACATGTTTTAGATCCTTACATTAATATTGCGATAAATAAAACAGTCTTTATGTTCATTCTAATATAATATTTCAGTGAAATAACAGGTATAGCTATTTGGGTATACAATTTTAGTATTTTCGATTTTCCTTCTTTCTTCACCCTGACCATCCTTACAGGTGCAAAGGATAGACCGTAACGGCAGCACGCTGCTGACCCACCGAAACTCTACCTTACAAAGTGTTAATCGTGTGTCATGCCGCTGTTACACAATAGCAAAGGGTGAGAGGTTTCTCATAATGTGCTATATTCTTATTATACTACAACAAAGGAGCGCCACTTTTTTCTTCCAACACCATATCCAGTTATATTCTCTAACATGGTGCTTTGTATTTGCCACTGCTGGTCTGCAGCAATACTGACAAGTTTATCCCACCGTACCTGTTGGCTCAGTTTTTTGAGGTAGGAGACGACGCTATAGCTCAGTCCATACTCCAGGTTTTCTGGTATGAGGTTTGGAGCACCCATCATCCTTAATGCTTTTTTGAGAGGCTAAAATACAAAAAAAATAAATCACGTAAAAGCACAATAAGGGTTGGCTACTTGTAAGGTATCAACATAGAATGAAGACAGGACACATACTCCAATGTAGTAAGGTGGCATAGACTTCAAATAATTCTCAAAAAGTTGCCTCCATTTCAAAGAAGGTTTAGCCTTATGGATCTTAAACAGGTCATCTGGAGAGAGAGAGAGAGAAAAAAAAAGAAGTTTATGGCATCAATGTTTTTCAAGTCTCAGTAAACGGTCAAGGGAAGGAAAAAAACTCGCTTATTAAACAACTCCAAAAGGCTAGAACAATTTTAATTAGAGCTTTTGCAAACTTACTTTAGTTTGGAGCACCATTGCAAACCAGTAGGTCTTCATGGCAACAGACTACTAGCAAGCCCTGTGTAGTCTGACCGCGCAGTCATTTTGCAATCCACCTGTCCCTTACTTATCAAATGCAAAAGAACAAATAGAAATATGGCTGCAAGGTCAGACAGAGGGCTTGCTAGTAGTCAATCACTATAAAAGTCACATAGGTTTGCAATTAATAGTAAGCCCTACATAGCGGAATTTTGCAGCTATACCCATCGTCTACATTTGCTAAGTTTGCTAAGATGGATTAAAAAGATTGCAGGATCAACCTATATAGGGTTTGTTACCATGAAGACAGACAGGTCTGAAAAGTAAGCGTAAATCTAGAAGTTGTTTAAAGGGGTTTAACATTCAACATGTAGGGAACGTTAAAGACTCTTTCCAAAGACATTGCTTTGGTGAGATGAGAGATTTTATCTGCTCTGAGAGCACAGGTTTTTCTAGGTTACTGTCCTGCTCTCTGTTGTCTTATTGGATAGGAGGGCATTACGTCGCCACAGGTCGGCACACAGGACGCCGGCAGCTCGAGAACAATGTATCAACGTACTTTATAGAATAAAGTTGCAAAATTGATTTTATTCAACTATTTTCATATGATAGTCAGCTCGCCATATAATCAAGAATAGTGCATTTATGAGAAAAGGAGGATATAAGGCTATTCCCACAGTCCTACGTTTCGGCCAGGTAGGGACCTATAAGGTGGGAGTGGAAAACCTGCGGGCCTTTCCACTGAGCACCCTTATTTTTGTATGGCAGCTTGAGAACCGAGTGTTCTCTCTAACAAAAGGAGATGAATTACTCTGAGATCTGAAGCCTTGTGTACTACAGATTACCTCTCCAGCAGTCATGACAGTGCAATTAGAAGAGCTGGGAATACAGAGCTGATATGCTAGTCACTGCTATAGAACCACCCACAGCATGACCAGGAAGAGACTGGAAACATTAAAGGGGTTTTGCCAAGAAGCGTGTTTCTCACCCAACAGGCTAGATACTCCCCTCTTGAGTCTTGAAAAAAAGAGGAGTTGTGTTTCTGCATTTAAAAAAACAAGTGCCTCCTCTGTGATGTCATCACTCCACCTCCCATGCACGTTCCTGATACACAGTCTCTGTAGTTGAGCACACATTGTTTTGCTAATCCACAGAGGAGAACTGTATTGTGTACAAGCTATATGCGTTTTATTTCTCCCTCTTATTTGTTCAGGAGAGAAGATAAGCTCAGCAGGCAGCCTTCTTTCATTCCTTCACTAATGGCTGCAGGGTGAGGGTGAGGGGGGCTGAGCAGGGAGCATCTGCATGTTTACTCCGATAATTACAACCAGTGGATTCTCTATACAAAAGACACAGGATCTTACTCCCCAGTCCCTTCAAAGCTCGTTCATGTTCCCTGCCATCAGATAAGTGCAAACAACACAAGCACGGCCAGATCAGCTCCTGTCAGCTCTCCTGGTCGTGTCTAATGTAAACTGTCAGGAAACTAAGGGCATCTTAGGCTGTAGCTCTCACAGGCTTCACTTTTTTAATGACATATTTAGAAAAGTGATTAAACACTCATTTTGGAGGATCCCACGTCAACATTAGATCGTGGAAAAACCCCTTTAATCTTAAGCAACTTGTGGCTCTGTGAAACAGCGTGGTGAGACAACCCCTTTGCGTCTTAATTTCAGTGCAAGTTGAGCCACAATTCCCACTCATCTGCCCAAAACCTACCGCACCCTGGGAAGTCTGCTCCTAGGTCTGATTCAAGTTCAGGCGACAATGTTGGAATCACTTTACCGAACCATATACAGAACTGTGCAGCTGTACAGCTATGGCTGTACGGTCTGCTCCACCCCTGCCCCTTGCACTTATTTCCAGGAGTGCATGTAGAGAAAAAAAAAAACAGGAGACTGATCCACTAGTGTTAATCTTCCTATTACATCTAGGAAAATATTGAACCCTGGAGAGGTACGTAACCCACTAAACCAAGTCTATGGCAATAACCATTGTCATCTTCCAGTGGTATCTACAATAGGGCGGTGATGGGATCAGACCCGAGTTGCTAGTGTCAACCCCTTCACTGCTCTAAATCACCAGAAACACAATCTTAACTCCCATCACTGCTAGAGAACACCTAGGATTCAGGCAACGGCCTTCACTGTCCTAAACCTGGAAGCTGTTTAATACTATTTAACTGGAAGCTATAAGCCCTGTAGGTCCAGATGTATTATAAAGTGCTGCAAGTTAATATTTGCCCGGTTCACCACCCATGTTCCTAATTGCCCCATTTCGGATTAAAAGGAAAAAAAAAAAAGTAGAACCATTTCAAACCATTTACAAAATGTTAAAAAGAGGAATTGTGATGGAGGAGTCTTCAATACTTGAAAGCTCTTCTGTAAACACCAGCCCAAGCACGCGTTTCAGGCACATATGGACCTTAGTCATAGCATTGTGCTATGGGCCCTAGATGCCTAAAACGTGTCAGTAGCAGCGATATGAACTTTATTTAATCCAGTAAAATTTTATATACAAAAAGTATTGTCATTTTATCAAGATAATGAATGGACACTTTTCAGCGATTGGCCATTATCCAGCAGTCCACTGGGAAAATCCGTGCACCTGTGAACCATGCACCTGAAGGTTAAGGGTCCCGGATTCAGTGGGGGGCATGTAAATCTTGCACATATCTTGCTTCATCTAAACTAGATTCGTGTCTAAAATTGTAATCCTTAGGAGCTTAAATGGGAAAAAAAAAAAATGTTATGTTCTATCACACATTTGTCACTCCCTGCACTTGGGCATTCACAGGCACTTATCTGTATATAGATGTACAGTCTGGGTGGCAGATTCACCCACTTTTTATGTAAACCACCCCATACTTATATAACACGGCTGGACCATTGTGTAAACTGATCACTTCTCACTCTTCGGCTCACCCATACACGCGGATTGATTGTAAGCTCTTGAGAGCAGGGCCCTCACACCTGAACTAAGTTTTTTTTACGGTGTAATGTTTGTCTGTAACTATACTCTCTAAATTAAAAAGTGCTGCGGAATATGGAGCTATATAAAAAGATTATTATTATTTATGCGTCTTTTCCCTCCGCTCAGCGAGCCAATCACCCACAGCTGCAACATGCGGGACCGTATGTATAAAACAAAACACAAAGTCTGACCGATCTCGCAGCCAAATCAGTAAAACAGAGGCCACTACTTACCTAGTAAAGGGAGGAGTACAGGGTAGTTATAAGGCATCACAAACAGGTTTACACAACTTAGAGCAGTGCTGGCTTTCAAGTAACCAAAGGGATGACCAAGTTCACTGTACTTTGCACTGTTCACCACAATCACCTTGAAACAGAAAAAAATGCAAAGGGTTTATTTAGAACTAGCAAACACTACATACAAATCTAGAAGGATCCGAAAACCACTTCCAAAAATGCTGCATCAAATCACATCCAAAACGCATGCAACGCGAAGGTGCGGGGTTGGATGCATGTTGGATGCAGCAGGATCGCACCCCATCGTTTATAATAGGGCTCCTGCTGCATCTTTTGGGTCAAGAATTGACATGACAATTCTTAGAACGGATCCGAAAGACGCATCAGCGATCACTTGCCTGAACACAAATACGTGTTTTCCATTGCGAGCAGTGTTAAACAAACTGCTCATTGTTAGATGCGTGTTTGGGTCTGTCTCGACGGATCTAAACATGCATCCAAAAGCGTATGTTCACACGGACCCAACATGGCATGTGAACATACCCTTAAAGTGTGTATATCAAAACCGTAATCTCACCGGAACAAATTTACACCAGTTGTCACATCAGTGGCACAAGCAAAAG
Source organism: Phyllomedusa bahiana (assembly GCA_025379985.1). Lineage (NCBI taxonomy): Eukaryota > Metazoa > Chordata > Amphibia > Anura > Hylidae > Phyllomedusa > Phyllomedusa bahiana. Next base: position 136,641 of record JAODAL010001377.1, on the reverse strand, counting down.
TCAAGAGAAAAGAAGCTTACAGCATCAAGTGTGTAGAAACATCCACATGGTTACTCTGCGCGGTGTCCTTTAGATTATTCTACTTTTTTGAGATGAGTGTTTTTAAGCAAGATTATTAAGCTTTATCCATACAGTTCAAGGGGTGTTCTCTCGCACATTGATGGCACAATGATGGGCTATACCACCTAAGTTTGATAGGTGCGGGTCACAGAAGTGCGGGTCTCAGAAATGGCCCTTTAAAAGCTTTGGTACAGAAAGTCCGTCGCGCCTGTGCACGACTCTCCATTCTGTTCTATGTGAGTTCTAAGTACAGTTTAGTGCTTGTATTCTGCTGTTCACCTCCCATAGAACAGACTGGAAAGTTGTGTGCAAATGCAACCAACTCCCTTCTGTACCAAAACTTTCGGAGGGAAACCCATCACACTTTGATGGCATTTCCATAAGATATGCCAATGTGTGAGATGGGAAAACCTCTAAAGGGGTTTATTGTAGCAGAGGCATTTAAGTTTTATTTAAATCTTATAGAGAGCTATGAATTACGCTTCCGCGCCCCCCCCCCCCCTCCCACGCGTACAATGCGATAGTATTGTACGCGGGGGAAGAAAAGTGATATGTTAATTGTTAGCGGTGGGACTTACGCGCCGCTTACACTGCCTGTGCATGGGGCCGGGCCGGTCGGGCGCGCCCCCCCCCCCCATGCTTTGGGAGTACGCGCCGATCAGCGCGCGCTTCCAAAACACCCGGCGTATTGCAGCCGCAATAAGCCGTGTGAACATACCCTTATTCCGATTTACTTCGGTGTAACAAAATATAAAAACACAAAGCCAATACTTTAGAACACACAAGTGTCTTATAAATTAAATGCCACAAAGCACCAGAGTAGGGCGACCATACACCTTCAGCAGCAGTGGGCAACTAATGTGTATGGATGTGCTCCAACTCTCGACAGCAAGTTATCTTGTTCACACTAGTGCTGCAATTTTCATTTTCTTTTTAATCATGGAAACATTAATGGGGGCACCAGATCTGCTTCATGGTCCACACCAACGGTACCCGATGAACTGCACTGACCAGAACTGGGCCTGCCTGGTTTCCATCAAGAAACTCAGTTGAACTGAAGAAAATATCACTGCATAATGTGCTATTTTTTCTGGTCACTTTTGAAGGAACCTTCAATGCAGGCCTAATTGTATTATGAAATTAAACAGACATCTAAGGAGGCACAATATGAACCCTAAACCTTTTTAAATGAACTAAATGAGTCCATCTCAACTTTAGAACTTACATGTGCAACGTTCCAGTACTTTTTGCACAACTTGCTGATCTCTAACAAGGAGCTTAATGGCAAAATTCACAACAGGTGTTTGATGACTTAATTGAATTGGGATTTAAACAGTCCTCCTCATCGCGCTGTTCACATTCTGACATGAGACCAAGACAACACCTTACAATTCATCAACAAAACCTCGCCATTGTGACGTTTCAAGCAGGATGCTCTCAGACGGAAGTGGCCACTGAGCTTAGAGTGTGCAAAAGTGTCATCAGCAGGTTGTATTAGAAATAGAGAAACTGGAAGAGTCAGAGGCAAATAAGTGGACGTCCTTTGGCTACGTCACACACGGAGGACTGGTCCGTTGTAAACAATGCTATGCAGAAATGGATGATGAATGCCGCACAACTCCAGGCACGTTTAATGGAGGTGAGAGGCAACCAAGTGTCACGTTAGACCATTCATAGCCATTTACATCAGTGTGGTTTGTGTACTAGACGAATGATAGAGCTCTCCTTGACAGCCATCATTTCTGCTCAGTGAACCAACTTTCATTACTGAACAGCACTTAGGACCACGAGTCCCGCATCCAGCGTAGATGCTCTCAGAGCAATGCAATATGATGATGCCTGTGCCTGGTGGCGTGGTCAGGTTGTCCAGCACACAGACCACACTAATGTAAATAGTTACGAATGGTCTGACATGACACTTGGTGCCTCTCACCTCCCTTAAACGTGCCTGGAGATGTGGCATTCATCATCCGGTTCCACAGAGCATGGTTTACAATTTAAGCAGTCAGTGTGTGAAGGAGTCCACTTTGCCTGTGACTGTTTTTGTTGCAACCTGCTGATGACACCGACATTCTAAGCTCAGTGGCCACTTTCGTCGGGGAGCAATGGCAAGGTACTATCCAATTATAAGATGTTGTCTTGGTCTCCCGATGCTGTTCCTTTTGATGACTGTTTAAATCCCAACTCAAATTGATCCCCAAAATTTATTGGGGTTTCAGGGATCAAACACCTGTTGGAAATTTTGCCATTATACCACTTGTTAGAGATCAGCAAGTTGTGTAAAAACTACAGAAACACTCAGTCGGACATGTGCTTTCTAAAAAGGTAAGAGATGGTCTCAATGAGTTTATTTAAAAAAAAAAAAAAAAAAAATTTAAATAAATTATGTTAATCCTGAAGTTTAATAAAAAAGTAAAATATCCATAAATTGTGGGAGATATTTGAGTTTTTTTTTTTTTTTTATGTGACACTCATTTGAGAAAGTGCCGGTTCAGGGCACGAAACGCGTTATGTTTGTTACCCCTTTTTTGCTGAGGTTAACACCTTTTGCACCTTATATGGAATAAATATAATCTTTTATTCAACGTTATCCTCCACGAGGTTTTGTCGCAAGAACGAGCGCCCGGTCCATCGCATTTTGTGCAGTGTTCTAACTTGTGAGTAGTATATGTAAAGGTTTCCATCACCTCCCCTTTTTGTGTAATACATGTAAATGTTCCCATCATGCGCCCCCTTCCCTCATGTAACTTACGTAAGGGTTTCCATCATCTCCCCTTTCCCGTCTATAATATACGTAAAGGTTTATATCACGCAGCCCTCTTTTCTTTAATTCAAGTTACACAAATTAGATATTTGTTTAGAAAGAGAAAAGCACATTCATATGAACTTACAGGCCAGCAAGTATGTGGGGATTTCCTCTCCAGAACATACTGCGTCAGTGGTGATGGCTCCAATTCATATTTGTCAAATGGCAGCTTCTCAATCACCATGGGCTCAGAATTGGTGCAAGAAAATTTCACAACTGGATGAGCAGTCCGAGGGGGCTGGCGAAGAAAAAAAATACCATGAGTTTCCTCACAGGAGAAGACCCTGGAAACTGCCGACAGTCCTATTGAGCCATTTACATATTTGCACCCAAACTACATTAAATAGTCTATTGCTCATTTAAAATCTACCAACATCTAGATCATATTTTCTTAATATGTGAAAACAATCACATTGTATATACAGGCAGTCCTCGACTTACACCGTTCCGACTTACATCTGTCCCCTAGTTACAAACGGAGACTTAGGAGGCATGCTGGCACTTGTAGCTCCATGTTCCACAGCATATAGTAGCTGTGGAATGACACGTTCCAGCATGCCACAGCAGCACATTAGGGGAAATCTTCAGAACAGGGGCACAGAGAGCAAGACAAATGTAAAAACCCTTCCCTGCATTAAAATGAAAAAAAAAAAAAACTAAAAAAAACCCACACATTTTCTGCTGTTACATATAATAAATATACCTGTTTCGACTTGCATACAAATTCAACTTAAGGACAAGCCTACAGTCCCTATCCCGTTCGTAAACCCGGGGACTGCTTGTAATTTTGTTCAGGTTTTAGTGATTTGGGCTAGAGACCATATACTTTTCCTGACGTGCTCATTTCCAGCTGGTCAAGAAGCTATAGGCCCTGCAAGAATGCTGAACTTACTAGGGTTGGAGAATTCTGATCTGGCCAAAAAGATTCGGGTATCGGCCAGTGGCCCAGTGGTACTCCCGTTTTAGGATTTGGTCTAACATAGATTAACTTCCGGCAGCTGTGCCACAGCTGTGCTCCGACAGGTTTGACGGCTTCTGCAATTCCATCTAAAAAGCAAAAAAGAAAGGTTAATGTGGGCTTAGGAGCAGACAGTGCACATCAGTATAAAGGTTATGAAACCTCATGCAGGTATTCCTCAAGGTGCCAGGGTTACAGTGTGGTTTAGCACAAACACGTTCAGATAAAGGAAAGCAATACTGACAGAATCCTCATAACCTGGTAAAGACTAGACGGCTATGCTCACTCACTCTACTGTGGTTACTCTTCGAGTATATTCACACTGGACAGATGTGGCGTATTGGTTATTGTGAATTATGGTGCATTTTACTACATAGATGTCAATGGAAGGAGACAATCTACAGATGTAAGTGTGGATGTTACCTTCTTCCCTTAAAATTGATGTACTAAAAAAACACAAATCTAATCTGAAACAAAGCCAGCATCAAAACCAGTGCCAGATCTGCCCCATGTGAACACACCCATTGACAACATCAAGGCAATGCAGAATCTCTGGCTGGAAAGAGTAACTATTTCAGTACTAGAACGTAAGAAGTGGTGATCCGGCTGAGATTATCCCTTTCTAAAAAAACAAACCACCTTGGTGATCTGATTGTGGCTGTTTCCCACAATCAGGTGCCGTTACCCCTGTAAAAAATTGCAGGTGGTTGGTTCCCATTCAAATGCCTTAAACAGAGTGTCATTTGTTGGTGTGTGCGGCTCTCCATTCTGTTCTATGACAGCTGCAAGCACAGGTGAACAGTGTTCAGCTCTCCATTCTGTTCTATGACAGCTGCGAGCACAGCTAAGCAGCGTGTTCAGCTCTCCATTCTGTTCTATGACAGCTGCAAGCACAGGTGAGCATTGTGTGCAGCTCTCCATTCTGTTCCCACAGCTGCAAGCACAGGTGAGCATGATGTTCAGCTCTCCATTCTGTTCTATGACAGCTGTGCGCACAGGTGAGCATTGTGTGCAGCTCTCCATTCTGTTCTATGACAGCTGTGCGCACAGGTGAGCAGTGTGTTCAGCGCTCCATTCTGTTCTCACAGCTGCAAGCACAGGTGAGCATGATGTTCAGCTCTCCATTCTGTTCTATACGAGCATAGGTGAGCGTGGTGTTTGGCTGTACTCAGAACTCCCATCGAACAGAAGAAAGGAGAGTTGTGCACAAGCGCGGGTGGTTCCTGCTTCTGAGCCGAACCTCTCTGGGGTCCATTCCTGTGATGAGTGTGTGTCCAAGATGTGGGACGTATCTGATAAATTGCATATTCAATCAATATGCCAAAGTGCAAGGTGAGAACACCCCTTTAATTTTAGACGCCCTGGATCAAAAAAAAATAAAATTGTTGCAGAAGTGCATATAAACTTCAGACGCTAAACACATCAAAAAGCAGCAACAAATGTGAGATAACCAAGGACAACTGCAAAGCACATAGACTACTACACAGATAGGTTGACCGCCTTACACATTGGCAAGCACTGCTAGTCTGTAACATATAATCTAGGGCATCGTCAGATTGGAGCACAGTCAGAGGGAGTGAAGTGATCCAAAAAACTAATGACAAGACTGCCCCCTCCCCAGAGCAAGCGCTGAACATCCCGCTGCCTCAGATTATATTCAGGTATCGCATCATTCTACCTCCATGCCAGCTGGCCGACGAGACACAGCACGGGAATAAGCAATTTTTACAACATGCATTTTAAACGCTCTCTTGCTAATATAAAGCATTGATTACGGGGTGAGGAAGCATTCTTTGAGTTTATAAAGAGGGCTCAATCACCATGGTAACTTATTGGCAGCAAAGCACCACTGCAGCAGATCTGTATGCAGCCTTCCAAGGCACAAGATGTGTAACAGGATCTGAATAGTAGCAGTGGGAGCCTGTTAATTTGGCACGGGGGTTAGGCAGAGCAGTAGAAAACCTATAACAAAACTATCTGCTTCTGCTGCTGTGTATTACTACAATGCAAGCGTCAGCAAAAAGCATAGCATTGAATAAATGCCTACAAATATGTATCTTGTGTCTGCCGAGAAAGTTAAAGTAAAGAACCACTCAAACAATGAGGCCAAACTCTTTGCTGTGTCTTAGCAGCAAAGAAGCTGGTGTTTCTTACTAACAACCTGTAACCCTTTAGAGCTCTGAAGCCTTTTGACCTGATAAACCCCTACATCACCAATGTCCCTATTAATTGCAGAGCCAATATTTCAATCTCTGCTATAGCACTGTTCACAGCCTGAGCAGGAAGTGGGAGCCTGAAGCTGGCTGTGAAGAGCAGGCTCTGTGAAACAGCCAGATGGAAAAACCCTTTAATACAAGAAAAGAGAATGTCACAATGATTATCCCTATGTGCGTCAATCTGAACCAACTGTTCTAGTAGTCAGCGGCATAGACTGAGGAGAATGTCAGTTTGTTAGTCCAGACACAGACTGTACAAGCAAACATAGCAACATCTAAGTAATTCTCCACAGAGAAAGTTATTCTAAACATAACATCTCTGTTTAACCTCTCAACTCTCCACTGGGATCTTTCCATCTTCCTTCAAACACGCCATCATAACCCCTTTACTAAAAAAGCCCTCTCTGGACCCGTCCTGTGCTGCCAACTACCGACCAGTCTCTAACCTGCCCTTCATCTCTAAACTCCTGGAACGCTTGGTCTACTCTCGCCTGATCCGCTATCTCTCTGATAACTCTTCTCGCTCCTCTGCAATCAGGGTTCCGCACCCTGCACTCCACAGAAACTGCTCTAGTTAAAGTCTCTAACGATCTCCTCACTGCCAAATCACAGGGCAAATACTCGTTGCTGCTTCTTCTGGATCTCTCTGCAGCATTTGACACTGTGGATCACCACCTTCTCCTCACCATGCTCAGCACCATTGGCCTCCAGGACACCGCTCTCGCTTGGTTCTCGTCCTACCGCTCTGACCGCTCCTTCAGTGTCTCGTTTTCTGGTTCGACCTCCTCTCCTCTTCCTCTTGCTGTTGGGGTTCCTCAGGGATCAGTTCTAGGTCCTCTCCTCTTTTCATTGTACACAGCCCCCATTGGACAAACCATCAGTAGATTTGGCTTCCAGTACCATCTCTTTGCTGATGACACCCAATTATACACCTCCTCCCGTGACATCACTCCAGCCTTGCTACAAAACACCAGTGACTGTCTGACTGCTGTCTCTGACATCATGTCCTCTCTCCATCTGAAACTAAACCTCACTAAAACTGAACTTCTTGTCTTTCCGCCATCTTCTAACCAACCCTACCCTGCTATCTCTGTCTCAGTGTGTGGCACCACCATAACTCCTAGGCAGCAGGCCCGCTGTCTTGGGGTTATACTACATTCTGAACTGTCTTTCACCCCCTATATCCAATCCCTTGCCCGCTCCTGTCATCTGCACCTCAAGAATATCTCCAAAATCCGTACTTTTCTTACTGTAGAAACAGCTCAAACCCTCATTGTTGCTCTTATTCTCTCTCGTCTTGACTACTGTAACTCCTTGCTTATCGGTCTCCCTCTCTGCAAACTCTCCCCTCTCCAATCTGTCCTGAATGCAGCAGCCAGGCTTGTCTTTCTTTCCAGCCGCTATACTGATGCCTCTACCCTGTGTCAGTCACTGCACTGGTTGTCCATTCAGTACAGGATACAATATAAACTCATCACACTCACCCATAAAGCTCTCCACAATGCTGCACCCCCCTACATCTCCTCCCTCATCTCCGTCTACCACCCTGCCCGCTCTATCCGCTCTGCTGATGATAGATTACATTCCTCAATCATCCGAACCTCCAATGCCCATCTCAAAGATTTCACACGTGCTGCACCAGTTCTCTGGAATATGCTACCGTGGGTGATCAGGCACAATCATAACCCTCAGTTTTAAGAGGGCCCTGAGAACACATCTTCTCAGTCTGGCATATCAAGTTTCCTAATTGCTAACCCCCACCTGCTATCACACCTATCTGTCACTCCCAACACCAGGGCACTCACAGGCACTTATCTGTATATAGATGTACTGGCAGGGTCACCCAACTTTTATGTAAACCACCCCATATTTATGTAACATGGCCGGACCATTGTAAACTTAGCACTTCTTAACCCTTCGTCTCACCCATACACCATAATAGATTGTAAGCTCTCGCGAGCAGGGTCCTCACACCTTGTGTCTCATCTGTAAGTCCTTTTAATGTGTAATGTCTGTATGTATACCTTCTAAATTGTAAAGTGCTGCGGAATATGTTGGCGCTATATAAATAAAGATTATTATTATTATTATTATTATAACAGCTGATAACTTGGAGCGTAAACCAGATGCTCATTAAAAAGGCTTAAACAGGTGTTTTCCAGGAAGGAATTTCATGCCTGGTTTATCCAGCTTCAGCTTTCAGTGTATTTAAAAGGGGGGTGTATACAATTTGTTTGAACTGCATATCATGTGACCCAGCAGGCTTGACATCACCATGCCTTTCCCCATAGTGTGCTCGCTCTAGTCAAACAAAGGTCTGTTTATGTAAACAGCCGAGAGTAGCTACAATGTAGCTGATTGGTTAGTACTTCTGCCATTCAGCATAGAGGTCCTAGGTTCAAATCCTTGCAGGAACCAAACGTGGATTTCTTTTTTGTCTCAATGCATAAACCTGACAAGTTTCTTTTTATTTAATTGCACTGTGACTAATTACTAAGGAGTATAGAGGACAGGAGTAGACTGACAGCACCTTGGGTTTAACACTTGCTCAGCAGCGAGTGTGTGATTACAAAGCAGGGACGAGACTGAGAGGAGAGGTGATGTCAGAGCATGTGCGGCCAGGACTGAGGAGCTCTAGTCACTGGTCGTACATCCTAGAGAGGAGCTGTACACTATGGATCACTGAGGAAGCAGCTTACACAAAAATAGCAAATCATTTAATAATGGTGAAAATGTTTAATTTGCAAGCATTACATCAATTTTACTTCATTGCAAACCCCTTTAAGAGATTGGACCTGCCACCAGTTCAGCATTTGGGAGGCATGGCCACCTTAATGTGGTTTTCTAAAACTCTTAAAAACCTCTTCACCACCGCACACTGCTTAAACAGAAAGTTGATCCATGCTTGCCTCTCCCATCCCCACCATTCCAGTGCTCTTCCCCGGTCTCACTGATAACATGAGGTTCATGGATCACATGATGCTGCCACCAATCTGTGGCCTCAGACACATGGCTGCATGTTCAACATGTGACCAAGAGCTTAGTGACTGGCTGCAGCATCATGTGATCCATGAACATGATGTAATCAGTAAGGGACACTGGCGCTGGAAGTGTGGTGATAGAGTTAAAGGGGTTGTCTCACTACGTTGATTCATCTGACCTCAGTCCTGTTTTCTTGGTTTTATTTTTGAATTCAGGGGCGTGTTTACTGGCTTCCACTAGAGTGCAGAAGAAGCCAGGTCTGTAGCTATAGCAACCAGTGCTGACAGCCTATCAGGAGAGATCAAACAGAATCATACAAGAGGGGATATCTCTGAATAGGCAGGACACTTCATGGACACATATTGCAAAGTGACTTGTTGTTGCAAGATTTTTAACATAAAAAGCAATCACTGTAGTGAGACAACCCCTTTAAAGGAGATATATATATATATAAATATAATAAAGTACCCCAATGGGTACTGCGATGTATCACCGCAGCCCCATAGATTTCTATTGGGAATGCAATCGCGTTCACTTCCCAGATGACAGCAGCACTAAGCAGTGTAATTCATACGGTGGAATTTTCTGTACAGAAGATTGGCAACTTATCTGCATCAGAAACCTGTGGATTTTAGCTTATGCAGCAGTCTTTCCCATGGAACCAGATGCACATTAGCCCCATTCAGTAGGGCTAACCTGCATACAATTTACCAATGCTGCTTCTGAGCAGAGTAAGTAACGTCACTTATTTCACATGGAAGAGTAAAATGTTTTCTACCATGCAAAATTTAAAAAATCTACACGTTTCCTATTAAATTAAATGGGAGGCTTTTCCACACAGATTTCGGTTCCGTAACCTTGTGCTTTCTGTACTAAAATTCACCATGTTAACAGGACCTAAAGACTGAGACCATCAGCAAAAAATATTTCAATAGTGGATGGAGGAGAAAAAAAAAAAACCCTGCAACTGGATGAGGAAATCCAAAAGCTTCTCTGCAAAGCAAGCACAAACCCTATTCAGTGATTTCTCATTTATATTATGTACTTTTAACCCAATGATCTTTTTCTCTAAACGGCCTTGACAATGTTGAGCAATTAAACCAATATACCAAAAAGTCGAACTTGTCATTTCTACAGTAAAAACGCTTCTTTAGATAATCGGAAAACCCCTTCAAGAGTTAACATATATCAAAGGTCAATACAGAAATCTCTCCCATGATCTAGATACAGTCCTGGGTATATTAAGAACAAGGGGGCATCCTTTACGTCTAGAGGAAAGCCGATTTCTATGTTTACATAGAAAAGGATTCTTTACAGTAAGAGCAGTGAGACAAACTCTCTGCCAGAGGACCTCGTCATGGTGAATTCACCAACGGTTTAAAAAGGGTCTGGATGCATTTTTTGAGTATGATAATATAACAAGTTATAGTGACCAGTATTCTGGAGGAGGGGCGGTGATCAAGGGATTTATTCTAAATTGCCAGATCAGAGTTTGGAAGAAATTTTTATTCTAAAATGACAATCGGCTCCTACCTCACAGGTGTTTTGCCTTCCTCTGGATCAACACTGTAGCAGAATAGGATGAACTGGATGGACGTCTTTTTCGGCCTTACAAACTATGTAACATACACATGTTTGAGGCTATACTAACCTTTGTGTGTCTCCATTCCCCCTGAGGTGACAGGCTTTTAGGCATTGGCCCCTAGAAACTAACCACTCCATAATATGGTGCCACACAAAGCCATAACAGAGGAAAGCAGCATGGTGGGAGATCTGTAGTGCAGTGTCACAGGGACGGTGTGCCTCCGTACTGGCTCAGCTAGGTAAGGCCCAGTGCACATCTGCATCAGAGGTTCTGTTCAGAGCCTGTGTCACAGATTGTCAAAACTTAGGGGGAAAAAAGAGGCAGCATGCAACTGTATTTTTTCAGGTCAAATGACTGACACCCCGATTGAAACCATCATGTGCCATGTAACGGATCCAGCGCCACCATTATTTTCATTTTCTGTTCTTATAACACTGAAGCATCTGAGGAAGTGCCGTGCAGGCACGAAACGCGTTATGCATGTTACTTTATAATATTGGGGCTCACACCTTAATATTTTATTTGGAATAAAATTTATTTTTATCCTACGTCCACCTTCACGGGGATGATTTCCAAGAAACAAGCGCCCGGTCCTTGGTTTTTGTTGTTGGTGATATCCTGAGTTGCCCGTCGCCTGAATTTGGCTCCGGAGGAACGGACTACGAGGCCACTGTTTCCGAGGCTCGTTCTGAGCCACCCACGAGACCACGAGTGTTGTGCCTCTAACAAAATCGCACAACACCACTAGGTGAGCACCCCCTTATTGTTTTTGTATTTGTTCTGGACGTACTTTCACAGTAAAGCGCCACCTCTCTTTTTTATATTATATTACAGAGCAGAAAAGCAGACACTCATGTGCAAGTGCAACTGGCTCTCCATTCTGGACACCTTTGGGGCCCTGTGAAATAGGTGTAGGTCCCAGACGCGAGACCAGCACATAGACTTTAATGGCATAGTTGATAGGATAGGCCAAAATATATGGTAGGAGCACCCCTTTAGTGATGCCCAGGTCTGTACTATTCAATTTAACACTGCCATGACAACACATGACTTATCGCTGGTAACAAGTCAGCAAAAGTCATTGTGCAACCAAACCTAAAGTAGCTCAGAGGTAACCATTCCAGTTACCATCACAATGCTGTTCAAATAGGGACAGGTTGAGATTTTCCTCATCAGTTTTCATCGATAATACAGATACAATAAAAAAAAAAAAAAAAAAAAAGTGCAGTTCTGTAAAAAGATTAAAAATATTATACAAAATAGCAAAGTATTACAGACAAGAGAATTTCTAACCTTCAGGAAGAGGAGGATCAGGACCAGATTTTTCGAAGTTGATGACAACCCCACTTTGAATTTTTTGCACCAATGACTCCAGGCACTGGTTCAACATTCGCTGTGAGAAAACACAATATGAACGACCTGACAGACAAGGAAAAGTTAAATTAAATGTTAAATTTAGAAAGAAAACTTGGCATGATTCAGAGAACACATCGCGACAGTCAGAAAACATCGCAAGACTCAGTGGTTGGTGATTAAAAGGACAATAAATATATACCATAAAAGATGATCTGGTAACCCACATATCTGATGGATAACCACACCACGACAATATTTGCAGTGGGGCAGGGGCATGGTGCTCGAAAGGCCACCAGCATGAGCTAATGCAGGTGCCTGCAAGACGTGTGCATAGCCTGCAAGACGTGTGCATAGCCTGCAAGACGTGTGCATAGCCTGCAAGACGTGTGCATAGCCTGCAAGACGTGTGCATAGCCTGCAAGACGTGTGCATAGCCTGCAAGACGTGTGCATAGCCTGCAAGACGTGTGCATAGCCTGCAATAACATGTAGGTAGGGGGTAATGCCAGAGCCAAGAGACCATTGCGCAGATCACACCAACACCTCAGACAAGCCCTTCTCATAGTGCATCCTGGTGCCACCTCTCCCCAAGTAAGAGACTGTCCACATGTAAAAGAAAACCTGATTCCTCAGACCAGGCTACCTGCTCATTGCTCTCTGGTCCATTATTGATGCTCACACGCATTGGTAGGTGCTCTTGGACATGGATCAGCACCACACTATGACCAGTCCCCAGCAGCACAGTTTCAAATACAGCCTGCTGCGATGCCCTGTATGTCCTACTGACACCAGCGTCTTGTGCTATAGCAGCCCTCATGTGGCATCACATGAATGAACCTTGTTGCTGGTTCACCCGCTGTCCTTTCTTCAACCACTGCATTGTGAGAATACCCTACAAGACCTGTTTATGTGACGTTTGTCTGACCCAGTCCTCTAGTCACCGTCATCTGGTTCATTTCCAAGCTTCCACAGTTTTCTCCTTGCAACACATCAGCTTCAAAGACTGATCACCCCTCGCACCCAACCTGATCACCCCAGGACTATGCCTCCTGTCAATGCTTATTACTCACCTCCCTGTTGGTTTTAATGTTCTAGGGAAGGATGTATATTCAAAAACCCAAAAGTCCAAAATGAGATCAGGACAAAATCCAACAAAGCAGCTCCAAAATAATCCCAACCTCTTCAAATATAACTTTTAATAGATGTTAAAAAAAATGAGTAAGAGCTAAATATATGCTGATAGGCAATATCATATAGGCTGATATGACAATTGTGCTCTATGGAAAGCCCATGCAGCAGTCCCCACTGCATGGGTTTTCCGCCCGACTGTTTTGCCGCCGGCAAAACATTGAACATGTTCATTCTTCCGTCCGGTTTCCGGACGGAATAGTAAAAATTCAATGGGACGGGGGAGGGCTGTTCTCCGCTCATCATGGAGAAAAGCCGCCCCCCCCCCCGCGGCCGTGGGGATGGCTGCAAAACCGGACAAATACCGTATGCCCACTGCTGTGGGGATGCGCCCTTACACTGCTCTTTACTGCTGCCTAACATCTTCCTTGCTGCTGCTTGTGTGTTAGAGTTTCCTTCTTTATCTCCCTCCCCTCCCAATAGACCTCTTTAGGCAGCTGTAACCTGAGCTCGCGTTGGTGCAGGAACCTCGTTCCCTCTACAAGATGAATTCTGTTAGTAATTTGTGACCTAGTGACCAGATAAGAATGCAGGGAAGGAGGGAGAGAGGATTGAGATATGAAGGAAGCATTTTTTACTAATATATTACGAAGTTTCTTATTTTTACTTGTACTGTTTATGAAAAGTTATATTGTAACTGGAGAAACACTATTTCATGCAACCTTCTTGATCCCATAGGGGAGAGAATCTTACTTAACTATTCTGAATCTCAGGAAGATCAAGTCAAGCTGTGGCCAAAAAAAAGCAAGCACATGGACGTTTCATGGCATGCGACAATTTTTACTGACTGCGACTGATATGTATCGCTATCACTACTGTCATCACATCAAAGTCTGTGAGTAGTCCTAACTCATGCTCTGTTCCTTTAAAATTCAGTAGCCTTTAAACATGTATAATGCTTACACTGACTCCAGGCATCTCATTTAAATCTGAGAGCATGATATGAATGAGAAGTTCTCTATTTGAGGCATGTTCCCTAAACTTAAAGGGGATTTGCCACCAGACCAAGTACTGACCTCCGTTCAGCATGAGAGCTAGATGTAAACAAATCACACTGAGTCATGAAGCTGCAGTGGAGAGGGGAGGGGGGAGTGAGGAATCCAAAGGGAGCGTCTCAAAACTTAAGTGAAATAATAAACAGTACAACAGTGGATTCAATACAGCAAGACACAGGCTCATACACGGCACTGTCAGGAGAAACCTTATCTGCTAAGCAGCTTATGTAATGTAAACAAATCACGGAGCTGACAGACGCACACAGACACACACAGCCAGAGCGCAGAGCCTGCATAAGGGGATCCTGTGACATGTTCACTCAAATAATCAAACTATAACTTGTGACTTCTGTATACAAAAGAGAACACCTATTCTAAACAGCAGATTGAAAGCTTCATCAGATAAAGCAGGGATCTAATAACACTACAGCTAGTTATTCTGTATACAAAAGAAAACATATTGCTACCCGGTGCCTTAAAAGACCATTCATTCTGCCTGTCATCAGATAAGAAGTGGTTCACGCAAGCACGGCCTTTTCAGCTCCTGGGTCGTGACTAGGGGAAGCTTTGTGGTAACCAAGGGGGGTTGAGAAATGCTGTAGCTCTCAGATTTTTCACTTTTTTTAATCACATATATTTAGAAAAGTGATTAAATACCCATTTTGGAGGTTCCCACGTCAACATTACATGGTGGCAAAACCCCTTTAAAGTGAGTCATGAATGGACTTTATTAAGATAGTTCTTCTGTGATTTCTCAAAAGGTTTCACCAGTTTTCTATGATTTACTGACCATGATTTTCTGCTGAGAAAACAGTAACAGATGGAAATAAGATGCCGAGCTTTGAACATTTTACTATTCAGTTTACTCTGGGTATCACTAGGTATCACCAGAGGGCAGTAGTTTGTAAGTTTAGTGGTAAGCAATAGAAGCATACCAAATAGGCTGCATAGTAGTCCTTCATGATAAAACACTCCATGTATGTAAAACCAGTTACATAGTATGGTTGAGAAAAGACATAAGTCCACCAAGTTCAACCAAGGGTAAAGTTCTTTACCCTCTTTGTTCTTCTGATAGGTTAAGGTGCTCTCCATCACCGTCAATGCTCTCCATCACCGTCAATGCTCTCCATCACCGTCAATGCTCTCCATCACCGTCAATGCTCTCCATCACCGTCAATGCTCTCCATCACCGTCAATGCTCTCCCTCACCGTCAATGCTCACCATCACCGTCAATGCTCACCATAACCGTCAATGCGCTCCATCACCGTCAATGCTCGCCATCACCGTCAATGCGCGCCATCAACGTCAATGCTCTCCATCACCGTCAATGCTCTCCATCACCGTCAATGCTCTCCATCACCGTCAATGCTCTCCATCACCGTCAATGGCTACACTCTCTCACCAGCACCACAGGTCCGCTGCCTTGGGATCTTTGACTCCAATCTGTCCTTCAAACAGCACATCCACACCCTCACCTCTGCCTGTCACCTCCACCTAAAAAGTATTTCCCGAATCCGCTCATTTCTCATCTCTGAAAGCACAAACATGCTAGTCCACGCCCTCGTCATCTCCCGCCTAGACTACTGCAACATCCTTCTCTGTGGCCTTCCGTCTAGCACATTCGCTCCCCTCCAAACCATCCTCAACTCTGCCGCCCGTCTGATTCACCTCTCTCCTCGCTACTCCCCTACCTCTCCCCTCAGCCAATCCCTTCACTGGCTACCCATTGCCCAGCAAATCCAGTTCAAGCTAGCAACCTTGACCTACAAGGCTCTCCATGACCTCTCCCCTCCATACATATCTGCCTTAATCTCTAAATACCTCCGCTCACGCAACCTCCGCTCCTCACAGGACCTTCTCCTCCGCTCTCCTCTTATCACCGCCTCACATAACCGTCTCCAAGACGTCTCTCGTGCTTCCCCCACACTTTGGAACTCACTGCCCCAACACCTCAGACTCCCCCCTCTGTCACCAGCTTCAAACGTAACCTGAAACCCTACCTCTTCAGGATTGCCTATGACCAACATTAACCGTGTTGCACTGCTCCGCCCCACAAACATATCTGCCCCTCTCCTTCTGTTTCTTCACCCCTTCCCTGTAGATTGTAAGCCCTCGCGGGCAGGGACCTCTCTCCCTCTGTATCAGTTGTTAGTCACTTATTGTCACTTTGTAATTCTGACCAATGTTATTTATGTACCCACCTGAAATGTACAGCGCCCTGGAATCAAGGGCGCTCCAAAATAAACGATAATAATAATAATAGGGACTCACCCCAAATAGAGACATGTAAGGGATCTAGGTTATAACCATAAATGGGAACAGTGTAGTGAACCTTTATGACTAGACCACCCTATGAGGCGCTTGGCGGAGTATTCACCCCCAATAGAGGCAGCCCCACAAAACTAGAAGACTCTAGAAAGCTGTCCCTAGCTATGTAGAGAATGAAAATATATATATATATATATATAATATATATATATAATATATATATATATATATATATATATATATATATATATATATATATATATAAATACACACAAAAAAGACAATAACATGCTGCAGTAGTTGTAACTATATCGTCTAAAATGCCCATATATACACATAATAGAATGTAACATATTTCACCATATAATCCTATAGCTACATATAAATAGGTGTGCGCAAGTAGAATGTCTGCCCAAACAGGCAAAAAAAAGGCTATAAACCCGAGACGCGTTTCCTACCAGAGTACGGTTTCTTTGGGTTTGGGGGTTTTTCCCGGGGTAAAGCAGTCTTAGGGATGGTTTACCCTTTGGGGGGGGAAGATGTGGGGCAGGTTTAAATCAAAAGCAAAAAAAACCCAAATTGAGTTACCTGCTCCCACCCCCCACCCCCCACCGCAGCGGCCACATGTTACATTACTGTTCAGAAGTGAACAGCTCCGAATGGTGACGTAACCGAGTGGCACCTGACCCCTGCAGTAGTGCCAACCCATTTGTAAGAAGAAAAAACACAGGAGCCTGGTGGCCAGTGAGAACAGTTGAAAAGTGTTTTTTAATTTTTTAAAGGGGGAAAGGGAATTTTTTGATTCCGGAGGGAAAAAAATTAACCTGGACCCCAACTATGGCCACCCCCAAAGGGCGGGCCGGGCAGGAAAAATTTAAGGGTAAATCTAGTTTGCCATAAACCCCCCAGAGAAAAAACCCCCAAACCGCTGGGCAGCCATTTAAACTTTTTTTTAAAATACCCCCCAACCAAACCGAAACCCTTTAGAGTTAAATCTATTTTTTTTCATTAGGCTGGGGTTTGGGTTTTTATGTTTTAAATTCACAAGACCTACCACCACCCTGACATCACACAAGGATGAGGGGGGACTCCCCTTTAAAAAAGTAAAAAATCGGCCTTCCTCAATAGGGGTTTTCCCCCAAAGGAAAGTCGGAAAAACTAAAGCAAAAAGTTTTTGTTTCCCCACCCAAAAAGGGGCTCCTTTGTTAAAACCATTCCAGGCAACGGAGAATTTAAAGGCAAGTGGAGCTAAGGAAGAAGAATACACAATTCGATTCAATACATAAATCAATGACTGGTCACATCTCAAACAGCCAGAGATACAATGCAATAAATTTTACGGACGGGCCAAAAAGGGAAAAGTTTTTAATAAAACGGGGCCCGGCAAAAAGACGGATGCTCCCTATACCCCAAAACCAAAACCCAAAACCACCCTAAAAAAACAACCCTTTTTGGAAATTTTTTAATGAAAACTGCAAACGATGGGTTTGCAAAATTTCTACTCTTTGCTTTGAAAACAAGTTTTGGCCATAAGTCCTTAAACAAAAAATTTAAAAAAGGAGACCATCGCTTTGGGACGGTTTTACCGGGATTTTAGGGCAGCTTTTTAAAGAGCAGGGGGACAAGCAGCCCAATAAAAAATTTTTGGGATTGGGGGAAAAAAAAATTAAAGTTTTTTTGTCACAAAAAGAAAAATTTGGGAGGTGGGGAAAACCCCCCCCCATAAAAAACCTTTTCACCATTCATAAATTAAAAAATTCGGGAACCAAATTTTTTTTCCTTTGCTGCCCCTTTTATTGGGATCCTTTGGGGTATAAAAAGCTCCCCTCCCAGTGGGAATTACGCCCCAGGGAAACCGCGAGGGGGCCTCATCCTTGGGTTGCAAAATTCCCCCCTAGCCCAAATTCCCCCCTCCTCCCCGGGAACCCCCTACTGATTTTGGTATTAAAAAAAACCCAAAAGGGATTCATGCCCCCACATTCTCCCCCTCCCCACCCCCCCCTTTACAAATTTAAAGGAAAAAAAGGTTTAAAAACAGGGGCAAATAACAAAAAGAATTATTAAAAGAAAAAAAAAAATTCCACGGGGTTAAAAGGTTCCGGGCCGGGATTTGAACCAAGGCCCTTGTGCTATAAACAAAAATTTTCCCCCTCTAACCCTAAGGGTAGCTATTTACAATTCCATAAATAAACTAAAACCTTTTTGGGACTAGAGAGGGGAAAGGCATATGCCCACCCCTCTGGTCACATGAAATGCAATTCAAAAAAAATCACACACACCGTTTTCGACCCACAAGCTGAAGAGTTTAAAACAGGAGGTATGAAATGAGATCGTGGCAAAACCCTTTTAAGAAGAGCTTGCAATTCATTCACTTATTTTTTCGCCCTTTTTAGAGCCAGGGTTTGGTTTTTTTAGGGCCCCTCTGTCTGAACAATGATAAAAGGGAAGGGGGGAACAGCCCACTGATAAGCCCCCCAAACCGGACTCAACTAAAAATAAAGCAGAAAATTCAATGCATGAATGGCAAGAGCTACTTAATCTTTCCCCACAAAACAATATATCATCTGCTCAGCTCATCAGATATCACGTTCAGTGTGACAGGTTCCCCCTTTGGGGGTTTCCATTTCTTTTTAAAAAATTCGGGCCCTCTTCGGGATTCTAGAAAACCGCATTAAAAAAAGGGTCCCCCGCAAAATGGGTTTTAAACCAGACCTCAACCCTTTTTAAGAAATCTGTACTATTCCACTGACCAATTGACCGACACCGAAAAAAAACTGTTTTAGGTCTAAATCACAGAGTTTTATTAATTTTTGCCCCTTGGTAAAAAGTTTCCCAAATTTGGGAAAGAGGCAATGGAGGGTTTAAAAACCTGTAAACCCCCCAAAAAAATTTCCCCAAATTAAAATTTAAATTTTTTTTTTTTCCCCCTTTCCCTTGACAAAATGGTCTTTTAAATAATATGGCCCCTAAAAAATTTGTTGAATCTCAGGTTGGCCCCAATTGGGAGCCCCCCTGAAAAGGGGGTGTTTCCCAAAAATCATAAAAAAGGGAAAAAGGAGCTAAAAACCACAGGGGACCGGGCCTCGCCCCCCTGTTGAAGCGTTTTAAAGTTGGGAAACATGTTGGGGAGTGTCATGCCCAATTTTAATTTGTGTTTTTTCTACCTCTTTCAAACTGGTTTTTTCCCCACCAAAAGGGCTAAACAAAGGAAACCTTAAATTTTATTATGCCCATCAGATTAGGGATACGCCCAATATGGTGTTTTGGACCCTTTAAAATTGGATTTAAAGTAAATCAAAAAAAAATTTTAAAGGGTTCTCCTTTTTAATATTTTGGTGCTCCCCCAAACTTAAAAAAAAAAGGAAATTTTTTCCTTCACAATTAAAAGGGAAAAAATTGAGGGGTTAGAAATCGGGTTTTTAAAATGGGTTTGTATCGGGGTTAAAGTGTTTATAATAAATTAATAAATATATATAAATAAAATATATAAAAAAATAAATATTTAAAAAGAAAGATAAAGTCTTTAAAAAAAATTTAAACTAAGAGTTTTACCCCTTTGGGGAAAAAAATAGTAAATATAGTTATTAAAATTCATTTCTTTCCCCTTTTTTTTTAGATTCCCATTTTTTTTATTTTAAATTTTTTTTTTGACAAATTGACGGGAACGGGGGCGCGGCACCATTTCTCATTGTTTTAAAGACCCGCGGCAAAAGGCTTAAAAACAGTGGGGGTAGCAGCCCCCCCGGGACGCGGGAAAAACCCGGGGGGTTTTAAACTGCAATTAGCTGCTAACACCCAGCTGTTGTTAGCGGGATCACGCTCCCAAACCCACTACAAACGCTTCCCGGGAAACCAAGGACTTTTCCATTTTGGCAAAGGTTTTCTTTTTCCTAAAAGTTTTTCCCTTCTGGGGGGGAAAATAAGCCTTGAAAGGATGAACCCTTACAGGACCACAAAGGGAACTAAAAAACCCGGGATTCGGGATCCAAACCCCGAAATTGCCCCAACAAGCTTTTGAACAGTTTTTTTACCCAAGTACCGAGGATTTTAAATAGTTTTTCCCATCATACCCCACTATTAGTTGCCCGAGGGCCGCGCCAAAACACCAATTTTTCGGGTTGTTTTTAAAAGGGCCATCCCATTGACTTAAAATTAAAAAATTTTCCGGAAGATTGAGCATGTTCTAAGTTTTTGGAAAAAACAGTTTTGAAATCAGTCCTTAGAAATCCGAGTTGAGTGGACTACATTGTGGATTTAAAATTGAGGTCTAGGGGGATAAATTAAACATTTTTCTGCCCTTTTCAAAAACCAATCCGCGGGGACCCCCCAAAATGTTTGTCAAATGGCCCGGACCTTAAGAAATACTTTTATAGTACGGGTAGGGAGTTGATGTACAGCCCAAAAACCACAAGCAGCTCTACTGTTTCGGCCCTTCCACAAAGCAAGTTACGGTACTTACTTCTTCCTGCACACCGCTTGTTGATGTCAATTTTCCCTTCCAAACATTTTATTGCAATAATGAGGGCCCCCAAAAAAATGGATTCCTTCCCTGTAGGCAGAAAATTTAAATATTTGAAATTAAACCATTGACTCTGCACATTTTGAAGCTGAAAGCAAAGCTAAAATAAAGTAGTTTATGCAACAAAATCCGCAAAAAACGTACAGGTTTCAACCAAGAACCTATTTAGCCCAATTTAAGTCAGGTTTTTTTTTTTCCTTTATTACTTTTGAATTTTTTTGCACATCACCAGCCCCGAAAAAGCCCAATAATCAAGCAAAAGGGGAGAACCGCAGGAATCTTTGAAAAAATTTATGAATCTAAAACGCAAAGCAACAAGCCTTAAACTTTAAACTTTAAACATGCAAAAGGTAGAGCCATACCAAACACTTGTTTTTCTATTTGTTTTATTTCGCTTTAGAGAAATTCCATATCCTGCTTGTGTACACAAGCTTTCCTAGGTTACCAGCCAACCTCTGTTATAACACAAAGCAGCTCCACCACGGGCACACTTCTTTACCACAACTCCCCCATCAAAAATCTTAAATTCTAAACCAAGATTCCCATTTTAAAAAAACCCTTTGTTTTATTAAAGGTCCATTTTTAAAAAAGATGGGGGGGAAAGAAAGACCGGGGCTAGATCGTGAAATAAGAGGAGTCGAGAGCTCTCCCTGTATACAAGGGTATGACCTCACCTAGCACACGCATGAGTAGCTTGTGCTGGCAGCGGCTTCCCCCACAGGGTCATTACAGCAATGACAACATTCGCTCTTGAATCCTCCAGATGCTTTTATTTTTTAATGTCATGCAACTATCTATTATTTTGCTCGGGAAAGAAAATATTTGAAATCACTTGCACTTTTTCTACACGGGAGGATATGCATCTAACGGGGCTACAGTAACTGCCTGGCTGCATATGGAAAAGGTATCAAGTTATCAAGGCCAAGTCATTTTTCTAAATACAGGCATTAGGTTAAACTGGGGAACAGAATATTTTTGGAAGGGGCCTAGAAATTCTGACCTTATTTTGGGTATTTGAATGTTGCCGAGTCTGAAAATCCCGTCCATTTTATTCTAGCAGCTTTATTATAAGAAGGGGGGATTTCCCAAAATTCTACATTTTCTTTTGAAATTTGTGTTTAAAAATTACACAGATCAAAAGAATTGGATTTTTTTCCTGAACATTCACATTTTTTTTTTGGCATGGTTCTTTAAATGTTATAAACGATTCTTTTCTGTTTCATTTGGAATTCCCCAAAATTTCTTTTGTATAAAAAGGCTTGTTTTAAAAGACCCTTTTTGTGATCCGATTTACGGGTCCGCAAAACGGGTCTAACAATTTCATGTGATTAACATTTGTTTAATGGCAAAAGCCATCGCTGTTCCCCCGGGAGATCGCGATGCCTTTTTAGGGGCCCTCCTCCTTTTTCGCAACCCTTTTTAAAAAAATTGACAGTCAAATTTTTTGCTTTTACGCAAGTGAAAGCCCAAGGGAAAAAGGGCCCTTTTGGGACCTGTCCAAAAGGGCCACACTGGCACAAAACACTGCGCTTTGATCCTGAAAGCAGAGCAAAAGCGCAGCGGCGGCTCTGGAACGCGGGACGGCGCGGCCCGGAGGTGGACCGGGATGAGGGGGCAAAGGATGGAAAAACGCGGGACGCGCGGTGGAGGTGGGGCCCGGGTGGTCCCCCCAAAACCAAAAAGGGGACCCCGGGAAGGCGGGTGGGGGGCCGGCAGTGGGGGGGCAGGGTGGACGCGGGACCGCGCGGCAGGTGGGCCGGGAGGAGGGTGAGGGTGGACGCGGAGCGCGCGGGTTGGGGGCCGGCATGAGGGGGGGGCAGGATGATCGCGGGACCGGGGCGGGTTGGGAGGTGGACGGGGGGAGTAGTGGGGGAGGAGGATCCGGGACCAATGCGGGGGGACAATTGGAGGGTGGGGGGAGGGCCGAGGAGTCGGTGCCATTTTTGCAGGGGGGGTCTGAGTATCAAAAGGGACCGACCCCCAAAATAATAATAATTTTGGTAGTTAGTTCGTTGCCCCGTTGCAAAGAGCAAGAGGGGAAATTGGGCCCGGCCATGCACTACCCCATCTTCAGCCCACCATGAGGGTGTATTTGAGAAGGGCCAGGGCCCAAAAAGCGCTGCCCCCAGGGGAAAAAATCCCAACCACAGGGCAAACAATTTCATTAACATTTTCAAACCTGCTTTCCCCAAAAAAGTAGCAAGATTTAACCATTCATTTAAAACTGACTGGGCTGAGGGATTTTTTATACCCTGACAGTTAAAGTTGCCCCTGTGGGCAACCTTTGCCCCCAAAATTATGTAAGAGCCGTTTTCTAGCCTGGGAAAAAGAATCAATGTGAGGTCATGTATGCAGGATCTGATGGAGGCAATACTATTTCTCGAACAAATTCAGAGACTCCACAAATGTTCATGCAGTTTTTCGCATATTTACCATTTTTTGGTGTTCTAAAGTCATATCCAATAAATATATTTTACACTGACAAGCAAAATGGTAACAATGTTTTAAACCTGTGACTTTCAGGCTCCATATCTCACCATCCGCTACAGCTTTGTACATGAGGCTACTGTTATTTTATATACAGTCATCTTACCTATCTTATACATAAATTTGACTTGCAAGTATTTAGCATCTGCTTAGTTCTGCAGATTATTTCCTGTAACTGCATTGTTACTGTTCTGCTCCTAAAAATCAAATGTTAATTTGTATTATTTTGTTAGTATTTGGTAAATTCACCTTTTGATTTTCAGCACTGCCTGAATCCTTCTAGACTCTGAATCGGATTCAAGCATGTCTTAACCAAAATCTGATCCCAGGTCTCTTCTACACATTCCCAATGTTGGTGCAGACTGGACATGGATACAAATACAGCTTTTTCTTCAACTCTAACCCACAAGTGTTCAAAACATTGATTACCTCTTTTGCTTGTCAGTGTCTGTTCTACCTAAATAGCTTGATTATTGTATCATAAGGTGATAAACAGCCGGATGTGACCAATTTACTACAGTAAAGTTATTACTTAAACATGCGCCATGTATGAGGGAGTCAGGACAGATCAGAGTCGAGTCGGGTCGGAGGTTTGGGAAACTGAGGAGTCGAGTGGCTTTGGCTTGCCGACTCCATTCTGAAAACACATCCGGAAAGCGGATCCGTGAAAGGCAAGTTAAAAAGCGTGCAATACGGATCCAAATAAAGTATCAACTGTTGCGTTTTTCGGATCCGCTTTCCGGATGCGTTTTTTACCTATCAAAAACGGATCCGTAAAAAGGATCAAAAACGTCGTGTGAACAAGCCCTAATACTGAGTGACCACTACTTTCAGCAGCACATACTCTGTAAGGTGACCATGCTGGATCTCCAAAACAAGAGCTGATCAGGGAAAGCGGGTGTCATTTTCAGAATCAGCGCCACAAACATACTCAAAAACCAGTTCCAACTTTTACGGCACCAAAATGAGTGTTCCCCAGTGTTACTCCTACATTCTGTCAAAGTATCTGGTAAAGTTAGCCGAAATGTACACTAGCTCAGAAATGGAGGTGGTCTTAATCTGCAATAAAATTTTACTTTGAGTAGCGGTTTATACTCTAGACCTGCTTTTCCTACTGCAGCTGGAAGCCGCAGGTTGGCTACCATTTTGCAAAGGCTTTGGGCGCATATTATTATTATTATTATTTATTTTAAAGCGCCATTGTCCAGCAGCTGTACAATCATACATACCCAATTACATAAGTCAAACTTTTACTTAGATATAATTAAACAAGGCCATTCAACAAGGTGAGAGGACCCACTACCCGCAGAGGCTACAACTACCAAGATAAAGAGACCAGAGAGGTGAGAGGCAGACCTCTAAACTAGTAGTCAATAAGTAAGTTGAGCACCCTGAAGGCAGAAAAAAGGAAATACAAGGTATGCTCACACGTTGGATTGGTGTCTCTTAAAGAGGTGATCCAATCAGACTTACAGCATACCAACAGAAAATGCCATCAGTCTGATAGGTTCCCAGGTTGGTCTTAGGAAGGGGCCCCCCCAAAAGTGTCGGCTTGGAATGGAGAGCCGGTCGTGCTTGCACACAACTCTCCACTCTGTTCTATAGGCGTTATGAGTAAAGTCTAACACAACGTTCACCTGTTCCGAGCGCTCCCATAGAACAGGATGGAGTCGTGCGTGAGCACGAACAGCTCTTCCTTCTGAACCAAGAGTTTCTAGAACCAGCACCTAGTCACAAAGACTTATCCTATTAATTTGCATCAAAGGCTATATGTTCATTAGACGCATGGCTGGGTGGTATGCATTGAATAGCATAATAGACTATGCTATTCCATATAATGGTATATAGTATAAAAAAAAAAAATTTTAAAAAACACATAAAAATGAGAAGTCTATTAGCAACACATTCCACTACTCCATCGGAGGTATGTGCCAGGATATCCCCAAAACATATCCCTGTATTGGAAAGCACATTACAACACTAGGACAAACTAAAGGGGGGGGGGGGGAAAAGGGCAAACTGATAAAACCCTAGTAGTCCCAACACAACAGTTTGAGAACCAGAATTCTCAGCATGTTCCAATAGCCAAATGCTGCCAATAGACAAAGGCTCTCAATTTCTTTACTGACGGAAAGAAAAAGGTGAAGTCTAATATGCCCGATTTTTTATTTTAAGCTTTATGGCCGATAACCGCAAATCAGAGTCTCCCCTGTGTTGGCAGAGAAAAGTCCTTTTATCCCACATGTATATCAGATCGGGCAACAAAGTCGCCTGCAGAGAGAAACGCAGGAGAATCAAATGCCTCGCTGCAACCGTGCGTAGAAAAGGCAGCAGCAATGCCCTGCCATCAGCAGATCCTGTAATACACCCGCTGATAGCAGAGTACTCTAAGGACAGCAGCCCCGGTATAACAGGCCATCTAGTGGCTATAGAAGAGGAAGAAACTGTTCCTGCAAACTGAACTGTGCAAGATACAGAGCATTTCTCAGCCTTGTACAAGATCAGGCGATTCAGAAACATATTTAGCACCCAGACAAGTTTCTGGTATGCTGCCAACAAGGACAGTTCTGTAGTCAGCGCTGTCCTAGTTATCTAAACGTACCGCAGAGCATAAAGGAAGCGTGAAACCGTCTCCTCAATGGAATGGAGAGCCGGTCGTGCTTGCACACAACTCTCCATTCTGTTCTATAGGCGTTATGAGTAAAGTCTAACACAACGTTCACCTGTTCCGAGCGCTCCCATAGAACAGGATGGAGTCGTGCGTGAGCACGAACAGCTCTTCTTTCCGAACCAAGCGTTTCTAGAACCAGCACCTAGTCACAAAGACTTATCCTATTAATTTGCATCAAAGGCTATATGTTCATTAGACACATGGCTGGGTGGTATGCATTGAATAGCATAATAGACTATGCTATTCCATATAATGGTATATAGTTAAAAAAAAAAAAATAATTTAAAAAACACATAAAAATGAGAAGTCTATTAGCAACACATTCCACTACTCCATCGGAGGTATGTGCCAGGATATCCTCAAAACATATCCCTGTATTGGAAAGCACATTACTCTAACACTAGGACAAACTAAAGGGAAAAAAAAAAAGTTGTAGAATTGTTTCTTACATTTTTTTCCAATACAGAGAGTGATGTATACAGCAAAACCACAAAAACTATATTTTGTGGAAATGTTTAAGTCTCACCCCTGGTCATTTCTTTTAGAATCATTGGCCCCAATCCATCGATGTCTAGCAATAGCACTTTCCTTAAATAAGCACCTCTTGTCCAGGTAGCCTCCAACACAAGGCAAGACCTATCTAAATGATCTGCTAATGTATGGCGTGGGGAGAGCTGTAGCAATGACTGCCGCTAGGTCTTATTTTCAGGGGAGGCCTTATATTTCTAAGCTTGAAAAAAGTTGCACTACGTCTTATTTTCAGGGAAACGGTATTTGTAGTGAAATTCTTGCAGCAAATGAAATGAACAGTTTTAAAGCGGTTTCACACTTTTTGCGAATCATGCTTTTATTTGGTTCAGCATGGTCATGGCGGTGCTTCTCCACACACTGGACAAGGTGCAGGCCTTCTTGGGTGCTCAGTGGGTAATTGAACCTACTCATGAGTGCAATGAAGTGTTCTGCAGCATTGTTCACCATTTTCAATCCAGCGATTGAGGATGCATTGAAATAACTTGCATTAGTGGCCAAAGACAAGGATCTTGATGAAGAAAATCTTGCTTTATCTCCAGTGCAATGAACAGTTTGTGTTGGACGATACGAAGTGGAGAAGCTTCTTGGGTGACACAGTCTCTGGCAAGCTGCACGCGGGTTGAGCAGCGGTTGGACCCTCACTGTACAAAAAAAGCCAGACCCACCATAATCTCACCACAGGTGTCTGCTGAAAGTTTTTATTGCTGCCTCCACAGCAGGCACGTTGATTCCGTCATATGCTACAAGTTGTGTCAAGTCAGTAATGTCATTAATTTCATGGCGATGTGGCTGGGATCTGACAAAGGTACCGAGCCTTCAAGTATAAGCGGACAATAAAAGTGCAAAACTGAAGGTTGTCTTTGCTGCCCATTTGACCATTTTTCTAGAATATAATAAGAAATGAAAGCAGCCTTGGTCATTTCTGATAGCAACCAACCAGAGCTCAGCATTACTGTAAAGGTACGTTCACACGGCGTCTTTGATTGGCTTATTTCGGAGCGTGAACTGGGAGTCGGCACAGAGCATTTCAGACGTACGCGCTGACCAGTGCGTACTTCTAAAACACTTGGCATATAGCGCTGCACACACTATGCGACGCTATACACCCAAAGACGCTGTCGGAATATATCCTTCGCGTCCAGAAACGAGGCTACTTAGGCTTTACAACTGCATGAAATATGCAAGCAATTAAAGGAGTTGTCTCACTATAGGCTTTCAGCCTACCTCAGTGTCTGGCAGCATAGGAGTTCTGAATTCAGGGGCGTGCTTCTTGTCTGTCTCTTCCCCTCACCCTTCCCCCCTCTCCTGAGCACACAGACAGCTCTCCTCCTCTGGCTGCAGTAACTTCTATACAGCAGGGGGAGGGCGAGGGGGTTTGCTGCCAGAGTTAACCCTGTGTGTGCCTGCATAGGTCTGCTGCTTACTGCTGAATCAGCTGCACTGTGCTGCTGCTGTGGCTGAGCTCTTGCTGCTCCTCTCCAGAGTCGGGAGACGAGGGGCTGATCTATGAGGGGTGGAGCCAGAGGTCTGTGAAGCTGTGTATGCAAAATAGCAGAGCAGGGGGGGTGTGAGGGTTTAAATTCCACCCCTGCTTAGCATACAAATCTCCACAGACATCTCAAGCAACAACAAATACAAACACTGTCCTCCTATCAGAACAGACACACGGCAGCTATGAAGTGTGTTACTATAATCACGATGTGTCACTAATACAGCAGAGCAGGGAGGGATATGAACCGTTCACATGCCTCCCTGATCTGTTCTATTAGTATAGTCAATGCTCCACAGACACATGATTATAGTAACACACTTCACTGCTGTCACATCCTACTGACCACTGATCAGCCTCTGACACTGCTCTCCTCAATCTGTGTAGAGAGCAGGAGGGAGCAGGCACACACAGGGTTAATCCAGGCAGCACAGCTACACAGATAGAGAAGCCCTCCCCCTCCCCCTCCCCTACAGAAGCATCACATACTGTGCTGGAGGGGCTCTGTGCTCTGACCTGTTTGAGAAGTTGATGAGTCACCAGCACTGACAGCCAGTGAGATAAAAATCAAAAAGGTCGTTGCTATAGTGATTTGAGGAGCTGAATGCACTCCTACTACCAGGGATAACTCAAAATCAGTAGGATATTTGTAATGAACATATATTGCAAAGCTGCTTGTTTTTTTAAAAATCTTTTAATTAAAACCCCAATCATTGTAGCGAGACAACCCCTTTAATGCCTTAACATTTGACAAGCTTATGTCAAAGTGTCACTAAGGGGCTATGTTCCACTACTGAAGCGACAGGTGGCAGCTGCCAATTGCAGCCTATCCCCATCCGTAACAGCAGGAAACGGATCCGGTTCAGTTTGCTGCCATTTACCCCATATGCCATCTAAATGAATGAGACCCTGTGCCACGGGGTGCCGATTGGTCAAGATGGCGGCTGGAAGCCTTCCATCATTGCAGTTTTAGTCATTGCATATCCCCTAAAAACTGGAAATAAAAAAAAAAAAAAGGGATTTAAACCTCACCCCCCAAAAAAGCACATCTAACCCAAAATGGTACCAATAAAAAAAATTCTCTTTGGCCTGCAAAAAATGCCCCCTCACTCAGGTCCACAGGCAGAAGTACAAAAAAGTTATTGGTCCCAGAAAACGGTGCTGCGGTGGAAACTTCAAAAATAGAAAATGTTTGGATTATTTTATAATAAATAACAAAAACTCTGCATATTTGTCAGAATCGTACTAAAGTGCAGAACACAAGCAACACATTTATACCCAAGTCTGAACGGCGTAAAAATAAGCCACCCACCCCTTCAAACATGGTGCATGGTTTTTTCCCCACATATTTTTTAGAATTTTTTTGGGCGGTTTTCTAGTATATTCTATGGTACAGTGAATGACACCATTAGAACGTACATCTTGTCCCACAAAATAAAAACCCCATATGTAGACTGAAAAATAAAAAGTCTTTGAAACCGGTCCTTGTTGAAATTTTTTTTTTAATTAAATCACGTTACCCATGTTCGAGATTATAAACACCACTTGCATAAGAAAAAAAAGTTTTTTTTTTTTTTTTTTTTTTTTTTTAAAAAGCCAATGTGTTTTTGGTTGGTTGTGTTTTGATAATGTTGAGAAAAACATGAAGCGATGCTACACGTAAACCCAGCCTAAAGTGTTCCAGTATTTTCTATGGGAATATGCACCGAGGACCCCCCCCCCCCCCTTCCCTTTACACACCAGTTATTTGAATAGCGAAATATGCCCCCCCCCCCCCACCGAAAAAAAAAAACTAATGGTGCATATCATTTTTTTGTGCTTAGATGCAGGTGTTAAAGAATTTTACATGAAATTTGCTCTCTTCAGTATACCCTAAAACCTTTCTTAAACTAACAATTCATTAGCTTAAGCTATATTACTAAAACTGTAACTGATCGATGTAATTCACACAGTTCAAGGAGTGCACTTGATTAAAACGAGGGGAAAAAAAAAAATAATTCCACTCCTGTTTTCTGAACACACTAAACTAATCTGCATAAGAATGCGAGACGCTGCCTGTCAAGCTTTGTGAAGAAAAAAAAAAAAAAAAAAAAAACCTTCACTCCTGGTTGTAAATTGCAGCTGTACAAATTATTCATGAGTCACCATGTGTCAAACAGGAAGTTACACAGTGGCCATCTTGGTTAAGGGCAAATATTTAACCCCTAAAGCATGTACCACACAGAGCAGCATTATATGACTAGCCCTTCTACACTACAGGGCTCTGCTTTGTCCATTGAGAATTAAAGTCACAGGAGTCATGAATGCCTGAACATCAAGCTTTTCCCTGTAGTGACTAGATTACGGCAGGTGCAGATTATAATTTAGTGAATGGTTGATCTTGCATTCTCCTACCAGGATAAAAACTAAATTTGTATGAATCGCTGAAACCCTCTGTTACAGATGACGCTCATCAGCGCTGGAGAACTGGAGCTTATTTATATTGAAAAATATAGGTTTCTTTCCCCAAATGTATTAATCAACTAATGCGTCATGGTCTGTCGGCGGTTACCCTCCTCATACAGTCCGGCAGGACCCCTGGATCATTAGAGGTGTGGAGTGTAACCATTGCCTAATCAAGCTGCATTTATCATGTGTGTCTTTGATCAGTACTTTTAGGGCAACCAGATTAAGATCTAGTGTTGTGCACATCGATTTTTTTTTTTAAATGTATTTTTTTTAGGACTTTTTTTTCCAGTTCAACCAGCTTTTGACTGGGCACATTTTCCAATTCCTAAGTACACATGGGTTTGAATGCTATAAAAGGTCTCACACTACTATTCTACCTTTTTTGCAGCATACATAAGGCTAAAATATTAACTCAGGTTTATTTATTCATTTTCAAATGAGAGGAAAAAATGCATTTGAACTTATTTTTTTTCTATAGCAAAAGTGGAGCTAAAATAAGTTTTGTAATGGGGTCACTTTTCCGTCACAGACATTTGTATATAGGTTATATAAAGTTCGTGTCCTCAGGGGGTTGGCTTTTTTTTTTTTTTTTTTTCATTTTTTTGTTTTACATATAGCGGCCCTCATAAGGTTAGAAAGACCTTTGGGTAGGCATTATTATATATACTTTTTTGGCTGATTTCCCCTCTAACTGGAGCCAATATATAAGCCCCAGGTAACAGAAATACACCATTGAAGTCACTGCAGAGCTGGCCTGGGTCTGATCAGATCCAACTGACTCTGCAAATTAAAGAGCCCCCAGTGGTCATGACCACTAGCTTTGGGAAGCAGGAAGCCAGGAGGCTTCCTGCCTATCGGTGCATCCCGCCCGGACGTTGCCGGACCCTCCGCCGGTGCATCCCGCCCGGACGTTGCCGGACCCTCCGCCGGTGAAATCCCGCCCGGACGTTGCCGGACCCTGCGCCGGTGCAATCCCGCCCGGACGTTGCCGGACCCTGCGCCGGTGCATCCCGCCCGGACGTTGCCGGACCCTGCGCCGGTGCATCCCGCCCGGATGTTCCCGGACCCTCCGCCGGTGCATCCCGCCCGGACGTTGCCGGACCCTGCGCCGGTGCATCCCGCCCGGACGTTGCCGGACCCTCCGCCGGTGCATCCTGCACGGATGTTCCCGGACTGTCCGCAGGAGCATCCACGCTGGACACTCCCTGCACACTGATTGTGTAGATTATGGTCTGGAATATGGTGACTTTTTAAAAATGGAGTTGCACATTTTGCACAGATCCACAGCATAACTGGCAACAATAAACTTTCAATATGGACCTACTGAATATCTTCACTTTCCTATCGAAGCCCATGGGGCGGGGGAGTAATATTGAGGGAACCCAACAAATTTATACCCAGGACAATTTTTGTACAGACTCCTTGGAGATTGTTTTCCACAGCATGTGGATAAACTATCTTAACCCTTTACCGACAGCAATTTTTGCCGTTTGATTCATTTCCACCTTTCAAGAACCATAACTTTTTCCTTCAGCGCAGTCATATGGAGGTTTGTGTGTATAGGAGAAGTTTTTTCTTCAATAGTACCATTTACTGACCATATAATGCATTAAAAAACTAAAGAAATTTTTCGTGGAATTGAGCAAGAAAGAAAAACCTGCCATTATTTTGGGTTCCATTTTTAGGGGCCGTTCACACGGCTTATTTGGCCGCGGATTGGCGCTGTACTGCGTGCTGGATTTGCGCTGCAGTACGGCGCCAATGCGTCGCAGTAATTACGGTAATCCACTGCTCTCAGAGAACAGTGGATACGGTCGCTCCTAACCGCTCGGCGAATCCGCCGGGCGGGGAGAAACTGACATGCACATTATCCCAGCGGTATATGCGCCGTGGATAATGGAAGTCTATGAGGCTGGCGGGCTCCGCACCCGTCCCTTATTCAAGCCGGAATTGCGAGCTCAATCTGGCTCGCAATTCCGGCTTGAATAAGCCGTGTGAACCGGGGCTAAAAAAAAACTAAATTCTTTCACTTTGCTTCACCATGATCTATTAACAGTAACTCATTTTTTCTGTCTATAGACCTGTATCAGGGTTTGTATATTATGGGGTGAAGGGTAGTTTTTTGTTTTTTTTTACACCTCTAAAGTGGGGGAAATAAGTATTTGATACACTGGCGATTTTACAAGTTTTTCCACCTACAAAGTATGGAGAGGGCTGTAATTTTTTTTTTTTTTTTTTTATAAAAAACACTTCAACTGAGAGAATCTAAGAGAAAAATCTAGAAAATCACATTGTATGATTTTTAAATTAGTCTGCATTTTATTGTATGAAATAAGTATTTGATCACCTATCGACCAGCAAGTTCTGGCTCTCAGACCTGTTTTTCTACAAGGGTGCTTTCACACAACAGGGCACATTTATCAAAGCAGTTGCACCAGAATTCTGGAACAATTTGCGGCAAAAATAACATCTTAGCTGCTTTACGCCACATTTACTAAGTGTTTTAGACAGTTTGACACTTCTGCACCTCGTCCGAAAAAGGGGGTGCGGCCTCTGCAAAGGGGCTTGGTTTCATGGGAAAGAAGTGTGGCTTAAAATGAGATAACAAATGCGCCAGAATTTTGTCAGTTTGTGGTGTAAAATTACTCTAATCTGCTGCAGATTTATCAACACTGTGATAAATGTGGCGTATTGTAAGACTGGTCGAACTGAAAACGGTCTTAAAGGGGTTTTATCGTTTCATCATTTGACAGCCGTTTATACTGGTTGCTAAGCAGAGCTTATGAAATGGAGGTGTGTGTTTCTCCTTCCTGCAGGGAGTATCTTCACTCTGCAGACATGCCTCAAAGTGTGCACGTGAGGATTCATTCTGTGTGAGCCTGAGCCGGGGGAGGGCGGAGGTTCTCAGCTGTCGGAGACTAAGGAATCATTGGAAGTGAAAAGCTAAGTGTAACTCCATAGTGTATATCTACATTTCTCACTCTCTCTACATACTTTGTAATTAGAATGGGCATTTGACATTCAGGACTCTGGGAAAGATGGGTGATTTTTTTTTCTCTCTCACACAGTGATATATCCTGCAGATTATTACACCTCTGACCTCTACAGATCTGCAGAACAAAACTATACACTTTGTGTTTACATGGGACTGCACAAGATCTCTCTTCTGCAGGACCACTGATTGCAGTCAGTGAACAAACGCAACAAACCCCGCACACGTCGACTGATTGCAGTCAGTGAACAAACGCAACAAACCCCGCACAGCACACGTCGACTGATTGCTGTCAGTGAACGGACGCAGCAAAGCCCGCACACGTGAACGCAGGCATTCTCTCTCTCTCTTATCCCCGTTCACACATGTACCTGCAAGCTCCTGTGCACAGCTACTCCGTCTCACGCGCGTTCCCAAATACGACCGGGGGCGGAACTCATCTCCGTGCACACATGTCCCTGCTCTCTCCCATACTGACGCGCATTCCCGAATGCGACTTGGGGCAGGACCTGGGCGTAACCTGACCGGAGCCTTCTCACTTCCAAGAATTAAACAAATGGCCCATTCTTTTTAACCATAGCATTTTGCTTATGGTAACCAAGGGCCTACAAGCTTAGATTGTTTGCCCCCACCTGTTTAACTATGATCTTTGAAATGAAAAAACCCCTTTAACGTTAGACACTACTGATGTGTGCCCCAAAGTGTGTTTTTTTTCAGAAATGCACCAAAACACTGTATGAAAGCACCCTTAGAGGCCCTCTTTCTCTGCACTCATTACCTGTATTAATTGCATGTTTGAACTTGTTACCTGTATAAAAGACACCTGTCCTCACAATCACACTCCAACCTCTCCACCATGACCAAGATCCCAAGGCTAGGATGGGCTGCAGGACCATAGGCAAGCAGCTGGGTGAGAAGGCAACAATTGCTGGCACAATTAGTAAGTGAAAAAAAACAGTCCTTTAAGGACCAAGACTATTTTGGCCTTCTGAACCAAGCAATTTTCTCCCTATTTTTCGATTATCTCTTTTTAAAAACCATAACAAATTTTTCTTTGGCTTAGCTGCAGGAGTTTTTTTTTTTTTTTTTTTGTGGGATGAGTTGTGATTTTTAATGCAAACTGTCATTTTAATTCTGTCTGTTCACCATGCAGTATTAATGTGTTACCTTTATTGTGTGGGTATGTATGGATAGATACAGAAATACCAAAACATGTATGAAATAGTTTGTTTTACTAATTTTTCCACAACAACAGGTAACCATATTCTGACACCCATATATTTTTTGGTTTATTGCTCCGTCCATACAAACTGTATGCAAGCTTGTTTTATGCAGGACAAAATGTGGGTTGGATTTTTGGGTGGAACAATGGTTGAAAAGCACTTTTTTTTTTTTTTTTTACAGAACACTCCATATTTCATTGCTATTATTTGGGTGGTAACTATCGCAGCGATTCCCTACGTGTATTTATATTGCTTGGTTACCACTTTTTCAGTACAGAGTTCTCTTCAATCTTAACTATTGACACCAGGTGCCAGTTTTAACTACTCGCTCCTGTGCCCAAGAGTTGGGTATAGTCTCTACCCAATATTGTGACACATTTGTAATGCCAGAAAGGGGTTAAAGGCTCATTCGCACAAATTCAACTGTAAAAGCCTGCAGATTTTTTTTAAAACAAATTTATTACAGATTTGTTCTATGTGCAGGGACGCCAATGCACAAATGTAGCCACATTATTACAGGCACATTTAAAACTACTAGGTTATGTTCACATAGCATATTTTGACACTTACTTTGTGCGCCCAATACACCCCTAAATAAGCGCCCAAAACACATTCCCATAGACTGTCCACACCAGCAAAGAATTGACAGGTCAATACTGACACATACTAAAAGTATAAGAAGCAGAAATCTGCCTTGGGCAGTCCGTGTCATTAGCTCGTTAAGATTCTACACCAAGCATACTTTCATGTGTACATCCCCTATCATGGTGTCTCTTTTTACCCCCATATCTGGGGACCCCTATATCTAACAAAAAAAAAAAAAACGCAGCAATTAAAAATAAAAGTGGGTGCTAGAAAATCAGTCTTAAAGGGGTTTTGCCACGATCTCATTTTATACCTCCTGCTCTTCAGCGGTGTGTGCTCAGAAGGGGGCGTGTGTGATTTGCTTGAATTGCATATCGTGTGACCCAGCAGGCTGACATCACCAGGTCTTTCCTCTCTCTAGTCAAAGAAAGGTCTGTTTATGTAAAGGATTGTTAGTAGCTGAGAGGTAATGTTTTTGCCTCCAAGCACAAGGGTCCTAGGTTCTATTCCCTGCAGGAACCAAACCTGTGGTTTTTTTTTTTCCTCTTTCTCAATGCATAAACCTCAATGAGGTTTCTTTTTTATATACTTGACTAATTACTAAGGAGTACAGAGGACAGGAGTAGAATGACAGCACCTGGGGTTTGAACACTCAGTAGCTGCCTGAGAGGAGAGGTGATGTCTGAGCATGTGTGACCAGGACTGAGGAGCTCTCAGCCCTGGTCGTATCCCCTGGAGATGAGCTGTAAACAATGGATCACTAAAGGAGCGGCTAAGACAAACACGGTGCAGACTTTTTAATAATAATGAATGGTGAAAATGTTTGTTATTTCATTTGCAACCTTCCCACGTCAATTTTACTTCGTGGCAAAACCCTTTTCATTTTTGTTAGTCGTTAAAACTTAAACATGCAGCATTCCTCCAAAGAAAGTGAAAAACTTGGGCTTTATTTGCTCATGACTTTGCAATGTTTCAGCTCGGACATTCCACGTTTTGACACCTGTTTATGACTAGTTTACAAGAACCTTATACTGTAGCAACAGGATTGTAATGTGTTGTCATATAGTTAAATGGTTTGTCTCACTACAAGGATTGCTTTTTATGTTAAAGATCTTGCAAAAACAAGTCACTTTGCAATATAGTCCATTAACCATGTCCTAGATATCCCCTCTTGTATGGGCTGCTTCAGCTCCTCAGGTCGCTATAGCTACAGACCTGTTCAATCCCTCCTGATAGGCTGCCAGCACTGGTTGCTGTAGCTACAGACCTGGCTTCTACTGCAATCTAATAGAAGCCAGTAAACACCCCCCTGAATTCAAAGTGAATCCAAGAAAACAGGACTGAGGTAAGAGGAATCCACGTAGTGAGACAACCCCTTTAATGGGAAAGGCTTAGAATTATTCTTACCTTAAAATACACCTTCACATTCAGTCAGAAAAATTCACTGCTTGAATATTAAAGGGGGTGTCTCACTACATTGATTCATCTCACCTCAGTCCTGTTTTCTTGGTTTCATTTTGAATTCAGGGGCGTGTTTACTGGCTTCCACTAGGCTGCAGTAGAAGCCAGGTCTGTAGCTATAGCAACCCTATCAGGATAGATCAAACAGGTCTGTAGCTATAGCGACCTGAGGAGCTGATGCAGCCCATACAAGAGGGGATCTCTCGGAATAGGTAGGACACTCTTAATGGACACATATTGCAAAGTGACTTGTTTTTGCAAAATCCTTAACATAAAAAGCAATCCTTGTAGTGAGACAACCCCTTTAATGAAACAGGAGTAGCAGAAGACAAGGAAAATAAAAGTCCCACCAATAAGGTTTTTTTTTCCTTGTCCCTTTTAACCTATATTTTATTAGTAATGGCAAATAACTTAACTTAAATTTAATATAAGGGTAATCCAATATAAAAAAAAAAAAAAAAAAACACAAAAAAAACCATGAAAGAGCCTTTCCTCCATGTTCTGACCTACCTGTCCATAGTTGTCTATGCCAGTTACTAATCTATTTAAATTTAACAAATCAAAGGACGTCCTTAGGGCTTGACCGAGACTGGTGAGTCCAACTGCTTGAAGATTTTTTAACTCATTCATGAACGTAGCGTGATTTTCCTTCCATCCGGCCTGTGAAGAAAATAAAAGGACACGTATTCTTCAAACTCTACCGGGCAACCAAGTGCTAAAAATAAGTCAGGTTCACACTTCTATTCTACGCAATTTTTTTTTGCTCTGCAAATGATGCAAAATTGTAAAATTTTTACTTTTTTTTCCCTCTATTAATCTTCCATTAGTTTCAAGGATAATGAAAAAAGGAGAGGACTAGAATCTCAGAGTCCCATGGGCTGTATGGTGACCACACAGAGCTGTGAACCTAGCCTTACAGAGCAATGGAGTAATCCGTGACAATTTACCAACAAGTCAGCCACACAACCGACATCAGAATTTTCATTACAAATCATTCAGTAATACCGTCACACCATTCCCTACAACTTATGTTCAAGACATGTTCACATTACACAAATACATTGTATGTACATAAACTACTCACAAAAAGTGATAAAGGATAAACAGAAAATTTCCTAATTTTTTTTTTTTAAATGAACTACGGTAAATGAGACCATTTATTACCTTTAGATGCACATGTTCAACTGTCCAATGTTTCAGTACTTTTTGCACAACTTGCTGATCTCTAACAAGGAGCTTAATGGAAAAATTCCCAACAGGTGTGTGATCCCTAATCACACATTAAATTTAGGAGATCGATTTAAATTGGGATGTAAACAGTCCTCCTCATCAGGCTGTGCACATTGACATCATGAGACCAAGAAAACACCTTACAATTGATCAACAGTACCTCGCCATTGTGAGGTTTCAAGCAGGATGCTCTCAGACGCAAGTGGCCACTGAGCTTAGTGTGTCATCAGCAGGTGGCAACAAAAGATCAAAGAAAGGCAAAGAAGTGGACGTCCATTAGCTACATCACACACTGATGACCGCTTCATTGTAAATAATGTCCCGCAGAACCAGATGATGAAGGTTGCAAAAATCCAACCATGTTTAAAGGGGTTTTGCCATGAAGTAAAATTGACATGGGAAACTTGCAAATGAAATAAACATTTTCACCATTCATCATTATTAAAAATTCTGCACTGTTTTTTTTAGTTCCTTTAGGCTGTTCTCCTTAAATGGAGCCGATTCGTCCTATTACGCGAAGTCTTACGCAAAGCTCATCTCCAGAGGATACGACCAGGGCTGAGAGCTCCTCACTCCTGGTCGCACATGCTCAGACATCACCTCTCCTCTCAGACAGCTACTGAGTGTTCAAACGCCAGGTGCTGTCATTCTCCTCCCGTCCTTTGTACTTCTTAGTAATTAGTCAAACAGTGCAAATAAATAACAAAAGAAACCTCAATCAGGTCTGTGCATTGATAAAGAGAAAAAAAAAAAAACACAGGTTTGGTTCCTGCAGGGATTTGAACCTAGGACCCTTGTGTCTGGCGGTAAAAACTTTACCTCTCAGCTACTCACAATGCTTTACATAAACAGACCTTTCCTTGACTACAGAGGTGATGTCATCCTGCTGGGTCACATGACATGCAGTTCAAACAAATCACAGGCGCCTCCTTCTGAGCACATAGAGCTGAAGAGCAGGATACAGGAGATATGAAATGAGATCGTGGCAAAACCCATTTAAGGAAGGTGAGAGGCAACCAAGTGTCACATTAGACCATTCATATCAGCGTGGTCTCCGTGCTGGACGATAGGTAAGGATACCTGACCTTGCTGATGCATATCACGGACGTCGCTAGCATCACTGGCGGCCATCATTTCTGTTTAGAGTGAATCTCACCACTGTCCCTTGTCCAGCGTAGATGCTACCTGACCCATGCAAGATGATGATGCCTGGTGGTGTGGCCAGGTAGTCTAGTGTACAGACTACACTGATGTGAACTGTTACGAATTGTCCAACGTGACACTTCGTTGCCTCTCACCTCCCTTACACGTGCCTGGAATTGTGAGACATCATTCAGTTCCGCAGAGCATTGTTTACAATGAAGCAGTCAGTGTGTGATGTAACCAATGGACGTCCACTTCTTTGCCTTTCTGTGATCTCTTCCAGTCTCTATCTCTGACACAACCTGCTGATGACACTCTGTGACACTAAGCTCAGTTCTTAACTTTGTGAGTAATGCATTTTTAGGACATCCCCTCAAAGTGTGATAGGTGCAGGTCCCACCTCTGTGTCAGGGATTTACCCCCAAAAATCTCCAGTCAGACAAGTAGGTCGTGCCGGCACATGACTCCATTCTGTAGGAGTTGCTTGTAACACCAAGTGAGGTGTTATTCGGCTGTACTTGGAATTCTAATGGAACAGAATGGTGAGTGGTGCACATGCGCGACCTACTCTCCAGTCTGAACAGACATGTGGGGGCTCATTCCCAAATTAGATACAGGTTCCAGAGGTAGGACCCAGAAAAATGACATTTTGATGGCATATCCTACTGATAGGGCGGGCATCAGAGTGCGAGATGGGAACACCCCTTTAGTAAACAGTCCCTGCGGCTGAGCTTCCTACTGATCACTAGATCAAAGAGGAATGAGTTGTATGAATCCTGTGCTCTTCTGAAGGGAATGCGTCATCAGAAAATGACCTATTTAACTCTATGTTGATCACATTTTAAGAATTTTTGGTTGTGTTTTATGTTAGTTTCACACTATCACAATCAAGATTTAAAAAAAAAAAAAAAAATCGTAAAATCACTTTTCACTTTGGCCACTAAGCCTAATAGTCTGACACTTCCTGTTCTGTAGAGAACTTTTCAGCATTCTTATTATCAGGGCAGGTGACACCAATATGTCTAGATAACAAAAGGAGCCTCCACTCAGAATAGGAGATGTCACAGCTCCCCCCTCTCCACCTCCCCGCACACCGACTTCTTCCCAGGTCACAGAGTATGCCTAGAAAACTCTACTATAGAAGTCAATGGGTCCAACTCCATTCACAGGCTTCTATGTCCATGTTGCTGCTGTAAAACATCCCTCTACGTACTGTTAAAAACTGCTCAGGCAAGATGGCCGCCCAATGGTCATACACAGACAACAGAAAAAAAAAATCTAGTCAAAATAAGAACTGCTAAGAATATGCAACAGTATCTTGTTTTACTTGGTATAAAAAAAATTGGATTCCCTCTAAGGTCAAAGATGTATGGGCCAATAGAACATTTACATCTTATGGGTATGTTCACATGGGGCAGATCTGGTGCAGATTTTACATGGACTTCAATTGCCGAAGGACAAAAAACTGCCTTTAACACTAGAAATGAACCTTCCTGTGAATTTTTTCCTCTTCCCATTGAAGTCAAGGTAAAAATTTTTTTTATTTATTTTGTTTTTTTAAATCCTCAATAAATTAACTAAGTCCACTCAAGATGTGCCCCATGGGAATGTACCCAATATGCAGCTAACCTCTTCCTTTCCAGGAGAGGGTATTATAAGGGAACACAGCACCTTCAGCTAAGCACACCTTTGTAAAAAAAAAAAAAAAAAAAAGATCATAGGACCCAAACTTATAACATGTTGGAGAGAGAGAAAAAAAACAAAAAACCACAAAGGAGATATCGGTGTCAAACTGCGGCGCTACAGCTGTTGCGAAACTACAATTCCCATCATGCCCACTGTTATAGATTATACAAATTCATGATGGGAGTTGTTGTTTCCCAACAGCTGGAGGGCCGCAGTTTGACACCGATATCTCCTTTGTGGTTTTTTGAGATATCCAATACCCTTGTTTCCAGTGTCCGCCCCTCCTGTACAAATAGCTGGTTTGATTTAATATACAGTCTTCATTTTAACCACATTAACTTGACAGACGGACAATGAGGAACCGCTCTCTGTTTATACTTTTTTTTCCTAGCAGCTTCCTGTTGCTGAGATGCACAGAAGACCATAGCACATCAACAGGAAAAAAACGACATTTACTACTACAATTGTACCAGATGTTTGGCGTATATGCCTTAGGGCTTGTTCACATGGCGTGTCTGGATACGATTTTGGTCCCGTGTTGGATCCAAAAACGCTGCAGCGATGGGATCCCACACATACCCAACACGCAGCTGTGTGTTTGGATGCAGCAGAATCACACTCTATACTTTATTCTAGGGCTCCTGCTGCGTCTTTCAGACCAAGAATTGACAATGACAATTCTTGGAACGGATCCGAAAAACGCAGTGAGACGCATCGGTGATCACACGTGTGACGCTGATGCGCGTTTTTTACATTGCGAGCAGTGTAAAACACATTGCTCATTGTTAGATGCGTGTCTGGGTCCATCTAGACGGACCCAATAGCGTATGTTCACACGGAGCAAATCTGCTGTGTGAACATACCCTAACACTATGTTCATCGGGGGTTGTAGACATTCAGCACGATCAAAAAATGCAGCAAAATGATAGTGCAAACAAAGCCAACTAGCAAGTGGCATAAGTTACACAACAGTATCCAAACCTCACCAGATTTACCATACCGAGCCACCGTAAGTCCTGCATGTAGTAACTGTGTAAAGCAGCAACATCCCCTGCTGTACACAGTAGCTGAACACACAGAGATCAGATAAAGGTTATACCCACCAGAGAAACTCTGCAGATCCGACAATTTCCAGACCCGTGAGCAGCTCTAACCTCTGCGATGTATTAGGCCATGTTCACACGGCTTAAACTGGGACGTATCTCGCTCCGTATTTAGCGCAGTACGCCGCGAAATACGTCCCAGTCATTACGGTAATCCACAGTTCTCATAGAGAACTATGGATTCCGTCTCCCCTCCCCGCCCGGCGAATACGGCGAGCGGGGAGAGAAGTGACATGTCAATTATTTACAGCGTGTACACTCCCTGAATGTCTATGGGGCCGGCGGGCTGCCTGCCCCCCCCGGCCCCGAGCACACAGTGTAATTGCAGGCGAAATACGTCCCGCAATTATTGCCGTGTGAACATAGCCTTAGGAACCATCGGTGGCGCCACAGTCGGCCTTTTGCGCCATTTACTCCTCTGAAGCTTGTTCCTAGTAAGCTGGTCTGGACTAGGTTTCTGTTGACCAGGGCTAACGGCAACAGATTAGTAAAGATTTACTATTACCGCCCCTCATGCATTTGGGAGCCAGGGAGCGGGAGAAGCGGCAGCCAGTGGCGAATTCCTGCCCAGAGGCTTGATTGAGACCAGTGAAAGCGGCTAGCAGGGGAGTTGTGCTGTCTAAACGCACAACCTGAGAAGGCGAGTGGAGACAGACCACCTCCTAGGGCTTTTTCACTAGAAAGCAATAATACACTAGGAAGCGCTCTCAGGGCCGCCAACAGAAGTTTCACGGCCCCATACAGCTGAAGCGTCTGGGGCCCTCCCTCAAACCCCGCTCCCAGCTGGGCTGGTGGCCGGACATGCGGGTAGGTAGCTGGGTTCGGTAGCCAGGCGGGTAGGTAGTCAGGCAGGTAA
Organism: Phyllomedusa bahiana; assembly: GCA_025379985.1. NCBI lineage: Eukaryota > Metazoa > Chordata > Amphibia > Anura > Hylidae > Phyllomedusa > Phyllomedusa bahiana. Next base: position 93,803 of record JAODAL010001377.1, on the reverse strand, counting down.
TCAGGCAGGCAGGTGGGTAGCCAGACTAGGTAGCCAGGCGGGCAGGTAGGTAGGTAACTGGGCATGTAGGTAGAAAGGCAGGCAGGTGGGTAGTCCAGCAGGCAAGTAAGTAGCCAGGCGGGTTCGTAGCCTGGCTCGGTTGCCAGGCGGGCCGGTAGGTAGGTATCCAGACAGGCAGATGGGTAGCCAAGTGGAGGGGTAGGTAGCCAGGCAGGCAGGTAGGTAGCTGGACGGGTTGATAGCCTGGCTAGGTAGCCAGATGGGCAAGTAAGTAGGTAGCCAGATGGGTAGCCAAGTAGGCGGGTAGGTAGCCATGCAGCCAGGCGGTCTGGTAGGTAGGTAGCTGGGTGTGTAGGTAGCCGGGCAGGCAGATAAGGAGCGGGGCAGGTGGGTAGTTAGGTAGCCAGGCAGGCAGGTGGGTAGTCGGATAGGCAGATAAGGAGCGGGGCGGGTGGGTAGTTAGGTACCCAGGCCGGCAGGAGAGGGCCCGCACTCCTAATGACCGCTAACACTGTATCAACTTACTTTTCCTGCGCTGTAATCGGAGCCGGGCCCTCCTCTCTCTCTTCCCGCACGGCTGGGATGCGGGACAATTTGAATCAGTGAAGCCCGCCCATGGGGGGCGTGGCCTCACTGATTTAGTTAGCCGTCCCGCTCGCCGGCAGAGCGAGAAGAGGGCCCGCTTGCGGCGGTCACAGCGCGCAGGAGGAGTAAGTAGAGCACGTTCTGCGCATGTCAATCAGCGCAGCTGTGACCGGACCTGCAGCACAGCCCCCCCCCCCGTCAGCAGCGCTGCGCTGCCGGGCCCCAGCCGCACGCACCATGGCCTGTTCTCTGTAGCATTTCAGTGAAGCAAGGGGGCGGTACCCGCCAGTGCGGCGGGCCCCCCTTGCTTCATAGACCCGCCGAGCCCTGTACGGGAGTACTGCCTGTACCCCCCTAATGGCAGCCCTGAGCGCTCTCTTTTCTTACCATAATAAATCCGGGGCATACTTAGACTGTCTAGACAAGTTCACACTAGATGTATTAGACAGGACTAGTAAATCCATCCAAACGCTTTTCAAGCTTAAAAAGGCAAAGGTGTTCTCTCTGGTTTACGAAACACAGGATATTGCCTGCAATTTTTTTAATGGTAAAAGCCAGTAAAATAAAACCTGCATTGAAATGCTGCAGCACTATGACAATGTGAAAGCACACTAAGGCTGCATTTACGCGGCAAAACACAAATACCGGTTGGGAAATCGGGTATTGTGGTTTTTTTGTCACACAGGGGAACGGCCTCTCTGCGGTTTGCAAAAAGACCTCTCCCTTCACACCCACATGTTCATGTTCCGCCCGAAAACCAGGGCTGTGGAGTCGGCAAGCCAAAGCCCCGACTCCTCCATTTCCCAAACCTCCGACCCCGACTCCCTCATACACGGCGCATGTTTAAGTGATAACTTTACTGTAGTAAAATGGTAACATCAGGCTGTTTATCACCTTATGATACAATAATCAAGCTATTTAGGTAGAACAGACACTGACAAGCAAAAGGGTAACAATGTTTTGATCTTTTGAATGTGTAGAAGAGACCTGGGATCAGATTTTGGTCAAGATATGATTGAATCCGATTCAGAGCCCAGAAGGATTCAGGCAGTGCTGAAAGCCAAAGGTGGATTCACCAAATACTAACAAAATAATAAAAAGTAACATTTTGATTTTTAGGAGCAAAACAGTAACATGTATTTACATGACAATAATCTGCAGAATACTTGCAAGTCACATTTATGTATAAGATAGGTAAGATGACTGTATATAAAATTGCTGTTTATACTGCATCAAACTAACTGGACCAACTTATTATATATTTTGGGAGTCAGAGTCGGTCCATTCTTTGACTCCGACTCCACGACTCCTGCCGAAAACCGGGGGAAAAATGAACATTTTCTATGTTTTTCGGACCCCCGGCGGTGTAAAAAAACGCCCGGCAGAAAAGCCCTACAGTGGAGACTACTGCACGGATTTTCTATATGTAAATCAATGTAAAAGGTTGACAGTCGCTTTACAGACAGCTTTCAAATCTGAAAACCGTCTGTAAAACAGACTGAAAACCTGTGCTGTGGGGACGAGCCCTTACAGATTTAAGTAACCTGACAACCGAAAATACTGATTTAATCCATTTTCTGCCAATTACTAGCACCTTTTCATGGTGAATAAGTGTGACTGATGCAAACGGAAGGCAGATAGCTGCAGAAAACAACCTATCGGGGGAATTTCTCAGTCAAGTACTGTAGTTAAAGAGCTGCTGATGAAAATGGCTGATCCGCAGCCCATCGATGAAACTAGGCCACAAATTGCTGACGAGAGCGAGAGGGGCGTTTGGTTTTTTTTAAAGAATTTATGCAGCAGTACAAATTTAAAAAAATTTTCAGCACTGCTGCTCTCCACCATCTCTCCAGGTCTTCGGTTTACTTCCTGGCTTCTGGGAATTAAAGGGTCACTACTGCAACTGCTGTTGGCTGCAGCAGTCACATGACCTTTTCTGACCTCATCGTTGTAAAGCAAAGGTGATGGCAAGGCATGTGACACCAGCACCAAGAAGCAAAAAGATGACTGGGAGAGAAAGACCTTGGCTAGAACAAAAGGTTTTTTGTTAATTCTGGTACTAAAGCGTCAGCATAAAAAAAAAAAAAAAAAAAAAAAAAAATTCAACCCTTGAACTAAGGTCATGATTGTATGACCACCATGCAGGAACACAGAGCCGTTGTGAAAAGCCATCTGAAATCCCTCATTTCTGGCCAGGATATTTCACTGAACTCCCTTCATAGTGTAAGGCTATGTTCACACGGCTTGATTGCGGGACGTATTTCGCCCGCAATTACGCCGTGTGTACGGGGGCGGGGCCGGCATCTCGCCGGCCCCATAGACATTCATTATTCTCGGCGCGTATACGCCGTGAATAATTGACATGTCACTTATCTTACCGTGCGTACAATACGATCGTATTGTCCGAGCGGGGAGAGGAGGCGTAATCCATAGTTCTCTATGAGAACTGTGGATTACCGTAATGACTGGGACATATTCCAGCCTTAATTCGTGCAGTACGGCGCAAATTACAGGCTGAAATACGTCCCAGAACAAGCCGTGTGAACATAGCGTAAGAGACCTCGGCTGGGATTTGTCTCAATTACATATTAGACACGCCGCATTGAAAGAGGAAATTTAAGATGTTTACACCTCACATTGCCCAACACATGACATTACGACGCTCTGCAGCTTTAAACCAAGACATTTCTTCAATGCAATGCAAAACGGACAGGCACAGACTGAATTTTTTAAATTTTTTTTCCTGTGTGGTGGATTAGCACGAGGAGAATCTTGTTTATAGACAAAATTTAGAAAAGGCTTTTACATTAAACCCGACTCCACCTTCTGATTTATTTTCATCGCTACATGTTTAGCATGTGCAGGGCTGTGGAGTAAGTCATGGCGTCTGTGTCCATTTTGATGTAATCAGTCATTATTAAATGGACTACAGAAATAGAGACGGGCACAATAAAAAAAAAAATTAAACGGGTGCTGATACCATAGAGTAGAGGCAAACCAGAGAAAAGAGGCACAGAAATCGGTGCACAATTACTGAAAGGCAATGTTCACACGGCTTATTGCTGGCGTAATTGCGGGATTTCGCCCCGCAATTACGCCGGCAGCCGCGCAGCAGGGGCGGGGCGGGGGGCCGGCAGCTCGCCGGCCCCATAGACATTCATTAATCGCGGCGCGTTCACACCATAAATAATGTGCATGTCACTTCGCGGATTCGCCGAGCGGGGAGAAGAGACGGAATCCATAATTCTCTATGAGAACTGTGGATTACTGTAATGCCTGGGACCAATTTCAGCCGTATTGGAGCACAAATACGGCGCTCAGTACGGCTGCAATCAGTCCCAAAATAAGCCGTGTGAACGAGGCCAAAATATAAACCTGAATCTTTATTAGGGTATGTACACACAACGTAATGTCAGTGCGTACTAGAGCGTAATTGTGCTTCAATATGCCCAAAGTACAGGCCGACATTACTGCAATTCATGGCTCATATTGAGAGCTACGAACACCTGCTCTCTCCCCCAGCGCACTACACGCACCTGGAGAAAGCAGCAACATGTCAATTCTTCCCGGTGATTCTGCACTGGGGAGGATGAATGGCAGAGGGACGCACTGGCCTGCACATCAGCCTGAAGCTGCGGGTACATAGTGGCACGCTCCGCACACGCTGCTATTTCGTTGTGTGAACATACCACTAGGGACAAAAAACAAGAAAAACTACAACGCAATTAAAAAGCAAACAGGAGGTCTGTAGAAAAGAATCCAACAGACCTCAGGGGAAGCCGTATCTACGGGGATACACATGGGGTTCTCTGGGTTTCCCGGCATCGCCTTATTTGGGATGCTTTTTTTTTAGATTGTTATTTACATTTTGCTTCTTCATCATCCATCTTAATTGAGCTTCTATATATTTTTTTTGTTATCAGCTTTGAATTATATCAACTGTGTATTATCGCACTAGCACAACCTGCGCCGCTTTGTAAATTTGTGTGCGCCACTTTGCCGGCATTAGGTCTGTTACATTATTTTCTACAGGCCCTGTGCCATATTTCAGCTGCTTGCTTTTTGTTGTTATTTTTTCCTTTTCTAGTATTTTTGTCACTTAAAGGGACTTTGCCACAAAGTAAAATTGACTGTTTGTAAATTAAATAAACATTTTCACCATTCAATATTATTAAAAATTCTGCACCATGTTTGTTTTAGCTGCTCCATTAGTGATTCATTTTTTACAGCTCATCTCCAGGGGATACGACCAGGGCTGAGAGCTCCTCACTCCTGGTCAGACATCACCTCTCTTCTCAGGCAGTTACTGAGTGTTCAAACCCCAGGTGCTGTCACTCTACTCCCATCCTCTGTATTCCTTAGTAATTAGTCAGACAGTGCAAATAAATTAAAAAAGAAACCTCAATCAGGTCTGTGCATTGATAAAGAGAAATAAAATCCACAGGTTCGGTTCCTGCAGGGATTTGAACCGAGGACCTTTGTGCCTGGAGGCAAAAGTTTTACCTCTGAGCTACAATGTAGCTACTTACAGCTCTACACAAACAAACCTTTCTTTGACTACAGAGAGGAAAGACATGGTGATGTCATCCTGCTGGGTCACATGATATGCAATTCAAATCACACACCCCCTTCTGAGCACACAGAGCTGAAGAGCTGGATGCAGGAGGTATGAAATGAGATCGTGGCAAAACCCCTTTAAGGGCTTGTTCACACAGCATTTTTGGATCCAATTTTGGACCTGAAAATCGCATCGGCGATCAGATCCAAAACATATCCAGCACGTATCCAACAGGCAGCTACGTGTTTGGATGCAGCAGGATCGCACCCTATAGGTTTATATAGGGCTCCTGCTGCGTCTTTCGGACCAAGAATTGACAATGACAATTCTTGGAATGGATCCGAAAGACGCAATGAGACGCACATCATGATCACTCGTCTGAACGCCGATGCGTATTTCATATTAAAAGCAATGTAAATCACATTGGATACGTGTTTGGGTCCATCTAGGGTCCGACAGAGGGATCCAAACACGTATCTAAAGGCGTATGTTCACTCAGACTCAACACGGCGCGTGAGCATAACCTTAGATAGATTCATGTTTATATTTCATTATAATTGTGCACCAATTTGTGTTCTCGTCTCTGCTTTGCCTCTACGATAAAAAATGGACCAACTCAGACTCCAAAAATATAATATAGTTGGTCCAGTTCAATGCAGGATGTGCTGAATATTTTTTCTAAGGTTAAGGAAAAATTATAAAATGTTCTATAAACGTCTGTTCTATTCCTGATCTAAGGACCTGGGCTTTTAGTTGCTACCCTGTTTCCTCAAAAAATAAGACAGTGTCTTAGATTAATTTTTGCTCCTAAAGATGCACTGTCTTATTTTCAGGGGATGTCTTATATTTCCACAAATTATAGCATGCTATACTAGTGTGTGTCTGTATATATTGTGACAGTGACCCCCGATAGTCGCAGGTTTCTGCCACTAGAGGGTGTGCAGCTAGAGACATACTGCAGATGCGCCACTGAGGGCCTGGTCTCAGTGGGGAAAAGTCACCTATATTGTGTCAGGAAGGGAAGATCTCTCCTTAGGGAGAGCACCGAACGAACGGCTTGTAGAGTTTGTTTTGCCTTTTCGCCCTCTACTTAACATCTGCATATCACAAGGCATTATGGGAAAGGGGCTGAGAAGCCCACAGCGCCCTCTGTTGGATGTAACAAATCCTCAATTTGCTTTTGACCCACCGAGTCTTGAGAAAGCAAAAAGGATTTCAGCCACGCCAGTATCTCTCATCTGCAGACAATGCTGTTTCGGGATTTTTGTCCCTCTTCAGTGCAGAGTAGAGAAGATACTGGCTGGCTGTGTGGGAGGCATCGAGTAGCTCAGGAAGGGAAGATCTCTCCTTAAGGAGACACTCACAGTAGTGGCTAGAATAGCTGCTAGGCGGCTATGTATGGGGTGGCTTTTTTGGGACAGCCATAGTGTTGGGTGGGTGGCTGTCCCCGGATTCCAGGTCAGGTTTTGTGTATGTCTCTGGAGACCGATTAAAGGCCTCCCAATCCAGGTGATCGGGGGGGCGTGATCTGCTGCCTGTGAGTGGAGCAGTGGAGGAGCTGGAGAGAGGCTCTAGCCCCCAAGAGGCTTGAGAGAAGCCTGAACTAGCAGTCTGGTGAGGACTGTGGGTGTTTGGAGGGGCTGTGCAGTAGGCACAGACCTCTGGTAGTTAGACCTGAACTTGTTTATGTTTAGTTAGTGGCCAGACGGCCCGAGGGTTTATTTTGTTTTCTCTGTGTACTGATGTACCTCTGTTCTGTGCCTGAATAAAACTGGCAGAGGCCAGTTTAAAGAAGCTTGGTGTCAGTGTGCCAAATCCTTTCTACCAAGAACGGCGATCCCGTGAGCAAAGTACCCCCAGGACGGTCCAAAATGGCATCCAAGTGCTAACCGAGTGCTTACTATATTATATAATATATTATATATATATATATATATATATATATATATATATATATATATGATACATATATAGGATATATGTATGTCAAGGACATTTTATGGCAGCTGCAGTGACTTATCTCAAAGGATGGCAAATGTGACATGCTGGGACTTGTAGAACTAGAAGTCCCAGCATGCACCATCAGCCATCCTGTGAGATGGGCGTATGTCAGTATCAATGCTCTGTTCTCCCCCTCTTCCCTCTATTACTTACATGTACTTTCTGTCTCCTGTCCTGGGATGTTCGGGACCTGTGGTGACATCATAGTCACATGACCTCCCTGCACAGGTCCTTCAACACTCAGGTGCTACAACAATATGTCCCAGCGCCGTTTCTCGAGCTGAGCGGGGCTTGGGAACACCCGCGCCCCCCCCTCCCTTCTCTCTGCCCACCCTTAGGGACAGCCCTGTGTATGCGGATCTGCAGCAATGATTTCCGCTATGTCTTATTTTCGGGGGGTGCCTTATATTAGGGAATTCAACAAAATCTCTGCTATGTCTTACTTTCGGGGGTGTCTTATTTTCGGGGAAACACGGTAGGAGTGTGTGCTGCACTTTATGTATATGCTCAGTAGTGAGGGTCTGCTGAGAAGGAATGCCTGCACTCATCCCAGAACCAGGGCTGTGAAGTCTGTCAATTTTGGCGAGTCGGTGTCAGGGAAATTGAGTCGGAGGAGGTTTGGCTTACCAACGCCACAGCCCTGGTGTATAATACCGGTGTTTTACTATGACCGCTCAAAAATTTATACACAGGTCAATCGCAGCGTTAAAACCAATTACAAAACGTGGTCAATATCTGTCACAATGGCATGTCAGTGGGTGATACAGTTTTTTCTTCAACTTGATGTGTTGGAAGCAGAGAAAAAATTGGCAAGCAAGGATCTGAGCAACGTTGACAAGGGTCAGACTGTGATGGCTAGAGGATTGGATCAGAGCATACCCAAAAATGGTAGTCTTATGCGTGTTCCCAATATACAGTGCTTGATACCTACCAAAAGTAGTAAAAAAAAAAAAAAATGGTAATCTGGTGGACTGGCCTCAGGGTCATGCATGCCCCAAGAAAAAAAAAAAGCTAGCCTGTGATCTAATTCCACGAAACTGTTATTGTAGCACTAGTTGCTTAAAAGAAACCCTGCTATACAGGTGGCCATCCCTGGTCCACTACCCAAAGACCCTACAGTGGGCACCTGAACTGAACAATAGAGTTCTAAGGGCAGTGGCTTCTATCAGCAGGATATCACCCCTGCCCCACACACTCCTCAAATCCTGGAAAATGGTCAAGGTATTGACTTATCCCCTGATTCAGTAACAGATATAAGATATGTTGGATGTGCAAAAAAACACCCGAGTCCAACCTATGGCAGCCCCACCTCACTACCTACAGCACTTAGGCTATGTCTACACAGCATCAGTTTTTGGTTTGCTTTTTGGCGGATTCAAAACACTCAAGCCGCCAAAAATCCAACCAAAAAACAGTGCCCCATAGACAGCAATATTAAAAAAAAAAAAAAAAAAAAAAAAAAAAAATGTGCTGCAGTCCACACAGGACAGATTTTTTCTTATCAGTTTTAAAATCTGCCAGATTCCAGTGGATTTTCAAAATCGTCAGATCTTCCACAGGATTGCCATCAGAAACTAGGTCCCGCTTGCACAACTCCCCATTCCGTTCTATGGAAGTTCTGAACACTGCTCAGAGCTTCCATAGAACAGAATAGAGATGTGCAGAGACTTTTGGGGACCCATTTCAGATATAGGTGCAAACCTCAGAGGTGGCACGGACTTCACTGCTCAGCTGTCTGACAGCCGGGTACCTGACCTATCTACCACACAGCACCTACAGCGCAGCTCCGTTATTGGGGTGCGCCATGCCTCAGAGCTCTCACTGTCTTACATATAGTAACCCCGATGGACCCCATTACAGTCAACAGGATGTATCAGAATTTTTAGGTATCTAGCTGAAAAAGGATCCAGCATAGCCATCATGGTTCAGCTGTAAACCATGACAGGTGCACACCATTGCAACCATTTTACTGTTCTATAGGACTTAGGCTAAGGTTCACACGGCATAATTGCGGGGCGTAATAACGCCGGCTCCATAGACATTCATTACTAGCGGCGCGTATTCGCTGCTAGTAATTGACATGTCACTTATTCCTCCCCCCCCCCCCCTCCCGCGGCATATTGTCCGAGCGCGGAAAGGAGGCGTAATCCATAGTTCTCTACGAGAACTGTGGATTACCGTAATGACTGGGACGTATCTCGCCCTGTATTGAGCGCAGTACGCTGCGAAACACACGCCGAGATACGTCCCAAAATAAGCCGTGTGAACATAGCCTTAAAGGGTTTTGCCTAGAAAACCCATTTTCATAAACCTTATCAGGGAATTCTAAGTTAAAGGAATATTCCAAACGCAGACATTTATGACGCATCAGCAGGATTTGCCATAAATGTCCGACAACTGCGAGCCTCAAGTGCGAGGCCCTCTGGAGGTCCCTGTGCTCCGCTGCTGAGAACAGGCTCTACTCCCATAGAAGAGAGGTGCACTTATATGGCCAGCTCCCTGTTCCGCACAATGACTATGGGAGCCAGTTCTTAAAATAGGTGCGGGTCATCGGAGCATCTACAGAAGGTGGACAATGAGTACAGTAGGAGACAGATCTCTCTAACTCATTTGTATTCCTTATGCCATAACTATCTGAGATGGGACCTTTCCCTTTAAGATGAGCTTCTTGTCATATAAACCTCTAATAGCTACAGATTGTCCAAAACAGGGAACAATCAGAATGGAAATCTGGCCGGTTGCTATGGGCAAGGCCACTTTTTTTGGATGACTTTCCTTCCTTATGGTCTTGATCCCAGCTATCGGGACATGAGGCAGCAGTTACACAGAATTGCTTGATACTGACACGTTATTTGCTATCGGAGGGTGGAATCCGTGAGCTCAGCTCTCCTATCAGGTGTAAATCTGGAGGGTGCTTGACCCTCACTGGAGTCATAGTACATTTACAAGATCTGAAATATTGTGAAAAATTTCAAGATGGAAAGACACCAAGTGGTGCAGAACTGGATTCAAATCCTTTGCAGATTCAGGCACCTGATGGTCACACCAATAAGACCTATTTCCTGGGGCCTGGTGAGCAAATTCCAGGAAAGCGTTGCCACTCCAGCACCAGGCAGGGGGGGGCATTTTTTTTTTTTTTACTTTATAGAGATGTTCCAAAACAAAGTCAGGGATAAATAAAAACCAATTTGTAATCCTGCTTGTTCCAACGCTGACACCGGACCCAATGATCCTGGTCAGCACAGCATTCGTTTAGGGGCCCCCGACCCATTAAAAGGCCGCTGGATGTACCGCATGTGATTGGCGGGAGGGGTGGGGGAAAGTGAAGGGCAACGCATGCCCGGGACCCTAGCCCAGTCATGGTGCTGGAATGAGCGGGTTTACAAAGTGTGGTTTTTGTGCTACTTATCATCCCCGATGGACTTAAGAGCTGTTAGCAGCTATAGAACACCCTTGAAGAGAACCTGTCACAGCTTGAGCCCCCTTTGCTGAGGACAGCACAAGCCAGTGTCAGACCTGCTGTTTCCAGCGCTGTGTCCCTTATTCTGTAAGATGCTGGAGTTTTTAATGTAGTATTTAATGCTCAAATCTGCCGTTTTCAGCCCCTCCCACCCAAGGCTAGCCCCACCCCCCTGACAGTTATTCACCTGTTTCTACCTATTCAAAGCAATAGGTTTATCAGTTGAGGTGGGCGGGGTATGAAAAAACGGGCTCTTCATGACTTTTCTGGCGGAAAACTGCAGATTTGAGCATTAAATCCTCTAAAACTCCAGCATCTTACAGAATAAGGGACGCAGCGCTGGAAACAGCAGGTCTGACACTAGCTTGTGCTATCCTCAGCAAGGGGGGCATAAACTATGTGACAGGTTCTCTTTAAACTTCCTTGCATTTGTGCATTACCAGAGGATACACACAACGCACAATAGGATTTGCCTTGATTTTTCTCTAGCAACCTACTGTGAAATTCCCCACAGTAAAAATCTGACAACCACCCCCTAAACATCGGGTTTCCCAAAATGCCCCCAAAACCCTTATCCCATCAAAGAAACATGGGCAACATCCGCACCCACGTTTTGTACGGGTTTCCCCTCAGGTTCCCAGTTTTCCCCCCCCCAAAACCCACAATGTATTTTTATCTGTAATTTAGGCGGGGCCCCCTACAAGGGTTTAAAGGGGACAAAAGTGAGGGGTTGAAACCCCCTGTACATAATGCGAATAGGTCGGGGAGCCATAGGATCAAATTTTTAAAAATCTTTTCCCGCGATAAAATTCTGAAAAAAAAAAAATTTTCATTTAAGGGTGACCCTTTATTGAAGGGGTTATCCCAGTATAAAAAAAAAAATTTAAAGGGGGAAAAAATTTTAAAAGTTCATTTCAATTCCCAGGTCCCCTGCCGCACCCCTAAGACCCGCTCCTCTGCACTTCTGGGTTCTCACCCTGGCACAGCGATATTATTTTCATTTTACCCCGTGAGAAGTGGGGAGAAAACATTCAGGGCCGTATGTATTAACCCCCTTTAAACCCGGGAAACCTGAAAAGTTTGTAAAAGGGCCAGAAAAATTTTTTTTTTTTGCCCCCGCGGGTTTTAACGTTGTAACTTTATTTTTTTTAAAAGGGAAATTGTGGTTTTGGGCCTGTTTTTTCGGACCGGGTTTTCTTTTGGGGGGGAAAAAGTTTAAGTTCCCCTTTTAAATAATTTTTTTTTTAATTTTTTTTTTTTTTTTTAAAATTAATTTAATTTTTAAATTTTTAAATTCACATTTTTAAAGGTTGTGGGTACCTAATTTTGCGTTTTGGGTTTTTTTTGGTTTTGTGTAATGTTTGTGTATTTTTTATTAAAATTTATTTTTTTTTATTTTTTTTTTGTTTTTTTACTTTTTTTTTTAAACCCCCGAAGGGGAAATGTTTTTACTTTTTTTTTTTTTTTTTTTTTTCCCTTTGTTAAAGTTATTAGGATATTTTATATTTTAATTTAAATTTTAATCTGGGGTCACTTTTGGGCACGTGAATCGGACAGCACCCCAGTTGCCCTGATCCTTGGCTTGTTACAAGCAGGCCCCGGTGTACTCTAGGTCCCCCAGAGGGACCGTGCCCGCCCTTTCCCCCGGGGGCTGTCGGGTCACCCGGGGGTTCCAACACCGAAAAGAGAGGGGGGCCCCTTGGGTTGCGCCCTTTCCCGGGACGCCCCCACCCCAATTTAAAGGGGTTTTTTAAACACTGGTTTGCGGAGGTTTCTTCCCCTCCCGGGCCCCCGCAAGGAAAGGGTCTGGGATCAGGGCTGGTGGGGAGCCCCCACCAGGCGTGCCGGGGGGCCGGGCCCCCAAAATCCGAAGTCTGCAAACGACGTCTTTTTGACAAAAGGGCCCCCACCAGCCCAAGTCAAAAAGGCAGGGGTGTTGGGGTTAAGGAGTTAAAGCTGTCTAGGGCTATTGTTAAAACCCGGGCTCTGACCTTTTATTTTTTAGAGCACTATATGAAAGCGCGTCCCGATTGGGTTTCTTTCGAGCAACAAAAAAATTTTTTAAACCGGGCAGTTTTCAATAAGGCCCTCTGTTTTGGGCAGGCAGCAGAAGTTTAGGGGTGGGTCCCCGGGGGCTTTGGGTCAGCGGCGTGGGCACTTTTTTTAAAATTCCCCGTTGTGAGCTTTTTGGGGAAGGGAAAAAAATTTTTAAAAACCCTTTTTTTTTAATTCCTCCCCAAAGGTTCCCAAAAGTTGCCAAAAAGGTTGGGCCCCCCTCAAAGCTTTTTTTTTAAAAACCAAAAAAAATCGGGAAAAAGGTTTAACAGTTTCCTACCACCTGAAACCTTTTTATGAAACAAATTTTTGAAAATCAACCCTTTTTCCCTCCCGTTTAGGCCGAGGGAAGGCGCTAATAAAAGGGGTTTTTATGGGTTTAATAGGAGAAAGCCCCGAATTAAAATGAAAAAAAGGGGGAAAAAAAGGGGGGGGGGGGGTTGAAATTAGCGAAATCCTTACATAGGGCGGGGAGATAGCATGGGAAAAGTCAGAGCCTTTATTTAGGGGACCAACCTCCCACAAGATGAGGCATTTGTTTCACTTTCTTTTTCCCACCAGCCACAGGGGGGCTGTCCCAACAGGTGATTGAAAAATCAGTCACCCAACCCAAAAAAAGGGGTTGGGCCTGTCCCCAGGCTGCAGTTTTGGGGTGTAGAACACACGTTAGCACATAGGGTATACAAAATGTTTAGGTAATGCAACCTTTGCAAAAGTGTTATTTTTACTGTCCCTTCTTTCGTTGCCTTTTACAAGAAAAACCCCTTTCCCTCTCATTGTAGTAGCTTGGCCATCCTGGGTTTTTCAAGTGTCAGACTGGGTTAGGTTTGCACACAGTTTTGATTGGCAATGAATAAAAGGTATATTTTAAAATCTATTTTTTTCCTCAGTAACTACATAAACTTAGTCCATAAATTGCATTGTTGTGTTTCTTTAGGGCTAGCATACCCTTTTTAAAATCTCATCCACATACCTGACACTAATCTGCAGTAAAACTCTTATGTAACAAACCCAGGCTAATTCACATCTGCTTAGAAGATTCCACTGCAAACTGTAAAAAGCAGATGCGGGAAAAACAAAATGCAGGCTGCAGCACTGCTCAAATGACTGACACCATGATGGAAACATTGATGGACGCCTTAATAGTCAAGGAATCTGCCACCGTTTGTGTCCATCTTGTATAAGATTTGGTCGGCGTGTTGGTTGTTCTGTTCCCCTGACAGAATAGAAAAAATGTAAATAGTGCAGACATGAACCTAGCAGTATGTTTTTGGAGCATAGGACACAGGGCCCCCTTAGAAGAAACATTAGGAAGAACAAAGAAGCTCCATGCAGACGCTGTCCACATTTAGACAGCAAAGAGAAAGGGAGCCTAGAGACCATTTGTTTCTCTATCATCCCACCTAAAAACACTACAGTGAAGTCTTCAAGGGAATGAGTCATCAGCAAATGACCTTTTGTTTATCCCCTGTTTTTTAGGTTAAACATTGAGAATTTTTTTCTTAAATTCCTTTATCACAAATTAAAAAAAAAAAAAAAAAAAAAAATCCTGCATTTTACACTTTGGCCACTAGGCCTTATAATAGTCTGTAACTTCCTATTCTGTAGGGAAAACTTTTCAGCAGTCTTCTCGTTACCGGCACCATTCACAATAGAAGAATGAGCTCAGGCAAGATGGCTGCCCCAATTATCCTGTACATAAAAAAGAATAAAAAAAAAAACAAAAAAACAAAAACAGCTAAAATAAAAAGAACAAATTTGTTCCAATCAGGAAATTTTAAAAAATTGGCAATCGACTCCCATTAAAGGGGCAGTCCACCTTAAGTTATTTAAAAAAAAAAAAAAAAAAAAAAAAACAGAATATATAAAACCTTCTTCCCCCCAGCGCTCTTACCCGGTCCTTTTTTTTTTTTCCTTCGAAAGGAAAAACATCGCTGTGGCCGCATTGATCATGTGCCTCTACTTACCTCATCTGCAAGTGACAAACGGGAAAAAAAAAAAAAGACCGGAGAGACGCACCCGGGAAACCAGGGGAAAGGAGGTTTTTTAAAAATTTTTTTTTCTTACTGGGGCCCCAGGAAATGCTTTCATTTTCTAAGGAGGTGAACAACTCCTTTAAAAAGTTGAGGTGAACAGGCAATGGGCCGTCTACTCAAGTGGGGCCCCACACCCAGTGAGTTCAGGCCACTTCGCACCTCGACTACATGGTTGTCAAAACCCTTAGGGCTTAAATTTGGGGACCCAGGTCATCTCCCAGTCCAATATACTGTAAAAATGCACCCCCTGTGTACACCCAGAACGAAAAGCCAGTGTGCAACCTAAAGGCTCAGTCATGGCCCAGACCACACCACTGCCAAGAAGAGATACCCCACATGACCTTAGCCAAAAGAGAAGCAACAGGCTACCATAAGGCAATCCCAGTGGCTTTACAGAGCCCTACAGGCACTTGGATGTGTGAGGGAAGGAGACAAGCCCATTCAAGCCTGAATTTATTAAGGTGGAATGCACGGCACAAAAACCGGACAAATACTGGTCGGTTTATCCTGTGCCGTGTAAACGGGCCTTAAGAGTAGTGAAATACTGTGAATACTGTAAGTTGCTATATCCTAGATCTCTGATACATATGTAACCGGTCACTCACCAGGAATAAGTTGCGCGTTGCGGAGACATGTCCATTCGAGCCCACATTTGTTAGGGTGGAATTCCCACATTAAGAGAATTAAAGTAGTAAAATGTAGCCCTGTAAGTTATTATAAGGGCCCTTTTCCCCCCCGGGTTTTTCGCTGTTTTCGGTTTTGAAAGCCGTTTGTAAACCTGTCAAAATTTTGCACAAACCACTATGGAAAAACATTCAGAAGTCCCCCTGCAGGATTTTTTCCCCCGGAAGTTTTGACACCCGCGGTTCGAAAGCGAACTGTCCATTTTCCCCCCGGTTTTGGGAGAAAATGAAAAAGGGGTGCGAAGGGGGGGGGTATTTGTCCATTGCCGTATAAAACACCCTAAGGCAGGCTTTCAACTCAGTCCTCGGACCCCAAAAAGGTCTTTTTTTCAGGAT
The DNA here is from genome assembly GCA_025379985.1 of Phyllomedusa bahiana. Classification (NCBI taxonomy): domain Eukaryota; kingdom Metazoa; phylum Chordata; class Amphibia; order Anura; family Hylidae; genus Phyllomedusa; species Phyllomedusa bahiana. Next base: position 78,089 of record JAODAL010001377.1, on the reverse strand, counting down.
TCCCCCAGAATGCACTGACAAAAATTTTTCACCTTTCACAATCCCAAGGGGAAACCGAAAACATGACCTGTTGTGGGGTCCTGAGGACTGGAGTTGAGAAACACTGCCCTAAGGGTATGTTCACACGGCGCCTTCCAGGACGGTTTTATCGCGTTTTACGCGCTGAAAAACTCCCCAAAAAAATCAGCCTCAGACAAGCTTCAAATCTTCCTTCATTGAATATAATGTAAAATATGCATCTTTCTTCACGCAAAGCGTATTTCACAAGTGTAATTGTGAGACATTTTTTAGACTCAATTACGGCTGTAAAAATAAGTGACATCAATTCTTGAGGCTTTTTTTGCTTGTAAAATCCCCATAGTCAACATTGGGGGTTAGGATTTATAAAAATACGCATCTAATCAGGCGTTTCTGAAGCTGAATGAAGTGTAAATTTACACTTCTAAAAACACGGTGTGAACATACCTCAAGGGTATGTGCAAACGGCGTACTGGTCTATATTTCACAGCGTAATCGCCCTGCAAAACACCCGACATACAGTCCACAAATACGGTAATTCATAACACTAGAGGTTTTACGCGCTGGGAGAAAGTAGTGACATATCACCTCTTCCCTGCGCTTATGCACCGGGAAAAGTGAAATTCTATGGGAGCCGGCACAGAGCGTTTTAGAAGTATACGTGTGCTGGGCAGCATGTACTTCTAAAACACCCGCCTTATTGTGCCACGTACAGTACGTACCACGATACACTGTGTGCACTTACCCCAATAGAAGCTTCTCATGGATACATATGTAGCCATCTGCTCCCCAGGAATTAGGCCCCATCTATACTGGACTGGTTTTTCGTCTGATTTTTAAGCGGATTCAGTATTTACAATCCTCAAAAACCCAACAGTAAACCATAGCGGTCTACACAACACGGATTTTCTACTGTGGGATATCTAAACCACCGGTTTATAGAACATGTTCTGTAATCCGCCGTATTACACCGGATTCTAGTACAGTTCAATGTATGAGCCGAAACGCGACCAAGGTTCGTGGCGCAAACCTGCACCGAAAACCGTGGCGATTGTAAAACACCGTCGTACTTTCAACAGCAGTTTACAGTTGCAGTGTAGACATAGCCTTAGTAGGGGACAACGTGGGGTACACAAGTACATTAGAACACATTTATTAAGGTGGAATTTCCACCTTAAGACTAAGAATAGTGACTTGTCACACAGTAGCCCAGTTACCATCACAGGCCTCTGGCTGATACATAAGTAACCGGCTGCTGCCCTGGAATTAGTAGTCAACAGGGAGCTCACAAGTCCATTAGAGCTCATATTAAGGTGGAATTTGCAACTTATGACAGTAAGTGTTGTTTAAGTTAGGGTATGCTCACACGGCGTAACTGCGGCACGTACCGCAAGCGCAGCAATACGCTGAGTGTTTTAGCAGAGCGCACTGGTCAGCACATACTTCTAAAGCCCGGGGACATTCCCTTATTATCCATGGCACCTAAGCACCGCGAAGTAGTGACATGTCCCTTCTCTCCCCAGTGTACCCTATGCACATTGTACGCCGGGGGAGATGGACGTCAGTCATAGTGTGCTATGAGAGCTTTGAATGACCGTACTTGCGGGGCGCATTTCGGCCTTATTTGCGCTTCAATATGCCCACAATGTCCCCCCGCAATTACGTTACGCGGTGTGAACATACCCATTAAGGTACGTTCAAATGGCATTTTTCAAATCCGTTTTTGGATCCACTTTTCGGACCCAAAAAACGCATCTAACAATGTGCAGCGTGATTTACATTAGTTTCAATGTAAAACACGCTTCGCCGTTCAGACGAGTGATCGCTGCTGTGCGTTTACTTGCGTCTTTTTGATGCGTTTTTCGGATCAGTTTAAAGAATTGTCATGTCAATTCTACTTGCGTTTTACACAAGTGAAATCCCCATAGGAAACAATGGAGTGCGCTTTTGGAGCCTAAAAGACGGATCCAAAAACGCAACACACTTTTGGGTACGTTCTGGAATGCGCTTTTTGCATCCGAAAAACGCATCGGATTAAAATTTCGGTGTCTGTGATTGAAGGAAAACGCATTGAAAAACGGATCCGACACGCTGTGTCAACATACCCTTTAGGCCATGTCCCCACAGCACGGTTTTTCGGCCACCTGAAAAACCGGCTGAAAATGAGCACAATTGTGCTCTATGGAAAATCCGTGCAGCAGTCCCCACTGCACGGGTTTTCCGTCCGGGGGTTTTGCCGCCCGCGGTCCGCTCAAAAAACATTGAGCAAGCACAATCTTCCGTCCGGTTTTCGGACGGAACTGTGTTTCAAGTGAAGGGGGGGGCTTTTCTCCGCTATTTTTCCCCCCCACCCCCCGCGGCCGTGGGGGGAAAAGGGGAAAAAAAGGACAAATACCGGCCGGTTTTGTCCTATGCCGTGTGAACGCGCGCTTACTATCATAGCCTGTGGTTGATACATAAGTAACCGGCTGCTCCCCCCGGGAAATTTGTAGGGGGGGGCGGGGGGGTGCATGGTCCCTCTGAGCCCACATTTATTTTGGGTTGTCCCCCCGGCATGGTTTGCGGCCGGTTTTTTAGATGGTTTTCGGTTTTGCAAACAGTCAAAAACTGGCCGCAAACTTTTACACGGGACTCTATGGAAAACCGCCGACCGCCCGAAAAACATTGTTTATGTTCATTCTTCCGTCCGGTTTATGAACATATCAATGCGAAGGGGGAGGCTAATCGCGGAGAAAAGCCGTCCACCCGCGGCCGTGTGCACCGCACGAAAACAGTGCAAATTCCAGTCAGATAAACCAACCGCTATTTGGGGATGAGCCCTTAAGGTGGAATTTCCACCTTGAGCGTTAAAGTAATGAACTATTACAAAGTAGCCCCATAAGTTACTGTACCAGGAGCGTCAGACTGATGCACATGGAAGGAGTCCATTGGAGCCCACGTTTATTAAGGTGGAATTTCCACCTTAATGCAGTGGTGACCTGTTACAGGCCTCTGGCTGACACATGTCACGGCCCCAGGAGTCAGTTCCCAGGCTCAGGCCTCCGGGGGGCGCTGCTGTCCCCTGGCCTCCGGGGGGCGCTGCTGTCCCCTGCCCTCCGGGGGGCGCTGCTGTCCCCACCCCTGCCGCTCCGGGGCCTGCACCGAGCTGCCTCCCCTCGGGAATGTAAGTTGCCGCACATCTCCCACAGTGCACCGCAGCCGGGTGTCGGCCATGTTCCTGTCAGTAGGGCAGCAGTGACCCGGGCGGCGAGCTCGTTACCTTGATGCCGTAAGGCGGCTCCTCCAGGGTGACCAGCATGTACCTGTCTCCTCTGCTGGCGGGATCCCGAGACCTGAGCTGGGAAACAGAGAGACGGGGGTGAGAAGATGGAGCCCCGGCTGCTGCTGCTGCCGCCCCCCAGCCTGCCTGCAGGGGCGCTGCTCGGGCTACTACTGTACCTTCATGAAAGTCTCTACAGCGCCTTTGGCTATGTCCAGGTATGTGGTGCCCAGGTAGGTGCGCTGGTTCATGGAGGCGGACGTGTCTAGCAGGAAGAGTAGAATGGGCATAGTGCAGCTACAGGGGCCGCCCCGGAGAGAGGGCGCCTGACACTACGCACTCCGGCGTCTCCTGCACGGCAGCCCCATCTGCTCGTCTTTGTGTGACAGCCCCCGGACTCCTGCCTACAAGGGGTGACTGACCCTGCGGGGCGCTTATACGCGGGCGCCGGCCCCTGTGTGCTGTGTGTGGGGGCTGCACCGGGAGTTTATGCCCTCTTCCCCCCTATTGGATGTGACAGAAGTTTGAATGAGTTCAGCACTACTTCCCCTCTCGCAGCCTCTGTCTCCCTCTACTGAGCGCTTCCTTTCGCACTCGCCGCTTTTAAGGCGAGTGGGAGGGGTCCTACGGAGTCTAGTATGCCGACGTCAGCGGGCACGTGACCGGGGACGGGGCGCCGCCATTGGTCGTCGTGCTGCGCCTACTTAGCATATTCATGAGCAGTCGGCGCGCGTGCTCCGGGGTTAACTCTTTGCAGCGCTGCGCATGCGGAGCGGGACAGGGTGTGGGAGGGACGCCGTCAGACGCCGCCGTGTTAAAGGAGTGGGGCGGGGCGCTGAAGCGGGGCGGGGAGGCGGCGCGCAGGCGCGGGAACGCGCGTCTGTAACGGGCGTCGTCGTTGGTGATTTTTACTTCAGTCGTCAGCAGAGGAGCGGTGGTGGTGGACGTGTTGCTGTGGGTTCCAGTGACACACTGTTATATAAACCCTTATATCCGACCCTCACCTGAGGGGATTAAACCGTAGTGTAGGCGAGGTTACCGGGGGCAGGATAACGGGAGAGGACGGACGATATTGAGGTGTCCTTGAAGGGCCACGTTTCATGCTGTTACTGGCCGTGTGGTTGGAGCGGGTCTCAGGCCTCGTTCACATTACTAATCTGCTGCGGTATTTTTTAGTTTACCAACGATAAGGGACAGAATTGTATCCATAAATTTCCATAGAGTGTGGCTGGTGCCTGTATGGTTTCATTGCTCAAATAGCTGGAGATTCTTATAAACCACATCCTGCCGTAAAGAGGATTTTTCATAGTTATGATAGGCCTCCGCTTACCACTGACGTCTATGGCTACGCCACGGTATATGTTGGGATTACTTGTATTGTCTGACGTGTGCGCTGGACTGCAGACTGTACATGTGGACCAGGCCCTGGACCTGCGTTTTTACCTGCACAAGGTTTAAGGCTTGTTCACACGGTGTAAATTTATGCTTCAAAATAGGTCAGATTATGGGCATTTTCTGAAGTGTATTTATTTAATTGTGGAGAGTATTTTGCCACTTTTTGCACCGAAAATACACTGCACCATTGTTTCTATGGGATTTTACTCACAAGCACCTCCAGAATTGATGAGGCACATCAATTTACATGAGTGAAATCGTCCCCAAATATGCGTTAGGCGAATGGTGGCGCATAGTTTATACTGGAATCAATGAGAGCTGCGTGGACCAGTGTTTGAAGTTATTTTGGGTTGTACTTCAGCGCAAAATAAATGTAGAATTACGTTGGGTGAACATAGCCTCAGACCGGGTTCACGCCTTGTTAGGAAAAAAAGATACTCTAGCGCAGGGGTGGGCAATTTTCCCATGGGCCCGCATGAGAAAGTGGGACGGTTTTAGAGAGACTAGTAAAAAAAACGACAACATAGGGCGAACAGGGAAAATTTGTATTTGGGGTTTATTTTTGTGGAAACTTTTTCTGTACCTTCAGTAAGGCAGTTATATACAGCTCCCCTCAGTAAGGCAGGTATATAGATATGTCCCATCAGTAAGGCAGTTATATATAAGTCCCTTCATATATAGATATATATATCTCCCCTCCATATATAGATATATGTCCCCTCCATCAGGCTGGTATATAGATATGTCCCCTCAGCCAGGCTGGTATATACAGCTCCCCTCAGTAAGGCAGATATATAGATATGTTCCCTCAGTAAGGCAGGTACATAAATATATGTCCCCTCAGGCAGGCACATAGATATGTCCCCTCAGGTATATAGATATATGTCCCCTCAGGTATATAGATATATGTCCCCTCAGGCATATAGATATATGTCCCCTCAGGCATATAGATATATGTCCCCTCAGGCATATAGATATATGTCCCCCTCAGGCATATAGATATATGTCCCCCTCAGGCATATAGATATATGTCCCCTCAGGCAGGGTATATAGATATATTTACCCTCGGGTATATAGATATGACCCATCGGGCAGGTATATAGATTTTATGTCCATCAGGCGGGTAATAGATATATTTTCCCATCAGGCAGGTATATAGATATATGTCCCCTCAGGCAGGTATATAGATATATGTCCCCTCAGGTACATAGATATATGTCCCCTCAGGCAGGCACATAGATATGTCCCCTCAGGCATATAGATATATGTCCCCTCAGGCATATAGATATATGTCCCCTCAGGCATATAGATATATGTCCCCTCAGGTATATAGATATATGTCCCCTCAGGCAGGTACATAGATATATGTCCCCTCAGGCATGTACAAAGATAGATGTCCCCTCAGGTAGGCAGGTATATATAGCTCCCCTCAGGCAGGTAACCACCATTAAAAATAACAATAAATATACACCTTTCCTCCTTCCCAGCCAAGCGTCGCAAAAACGGCCATCTTTTTTCAGCGTTTTTTGCTTTCTATAAACAACTGTAAAGATGTCCCTTAGCCTTTAATAGTAAAAATGTTCTGTAGTCTCCACAGAACGCTTTTTTCCTGCTCATTTTTGCTGCAGGTCGTTTTTGAAACCTGTTGCAAAAACCGGCAGAACAGGGCAGAAACTTTACTATTGGAGTTTATGTAAAGTGCCAGACATTTTTTGGTGCGTTTTCTTGCAGAAATCCATGGCAATTATAATGCTTTGCATTTCTGGAAAAAACGGTGCATGCAAAATGCAGCTTTTGACAGGCAGTGGACAAAAAACTCAGTTCTATGAACGTTTTTAAGATTTGGTTTTCATTGAGTTTTTTTGTCCAATGCCGTGTAGACCTAGCCTAAGGTTACGTTCACCCTGTGTACCGTGGCTCAATACCCCTTCACTAATGTTGTTAAAAGTACGCACTTGCAATGGCATACTTTAAACACAAGGCACCTTTCTGCCTCGTCTACCTTCTATTTCTCAGCGCAGAAGTGACCGGTCACTTCTTTTTACATTACTGAGAAATGTGACTGTGAAATCATAGTCATCTGAACAACGACGGTGATGTTACACAGCGCTCAACGAGTGCTGGGCTTGTTAGGTTATGATCACACGGCGTTTGTTAAATACGAATTTGGGTACGTTTTACGCACCGAATAACGGATCCCAAAACGTATTTAACAATGTTCAAATGTGATAACATTGATTACAATGTAAAATACGTATCGTTGTTTTGACAATATGTGTTTTACATACGTTTTTGCATTGTGTAAAACAGATGCATTCGAAGAATGTTCATGGTAATTCTTGATCCTTTTTACGCATTGAAAAGTCCATTGAAACAATACAGAGACGTTTTTGCAGTCCAGAAAACGTATCACACTTTGTGGGACGTTTTTGGATGCATTTAACACCATGTGATCATACCCCATCTCTGTATGGCCGCTCTAAATCGTCTGTGCAAAGTGCGCAGCGATACGAGTGGAGAGCTTGCTATCAGCATCTGCTGTGCTCTCCAGTGAGAAGGCAGGGATGGTTTATTACCGTCCCTCCCTTCCCAATCGTATATACAGCGCTCAGTGAGGACTGTATATACATATAAGCAAGAAGCTTCCTGCTCAGGGCAGTCATGTGATTGCAGGGGCTCGGGAACTGTGTGAGTTTCAGAGTTTGATCAGGCCCAGATCAGCTTTGCAGTTAGTAATGGGCGCTGTATTTCCCTGGTAACTGGGTCTAATATATCAGTTCCAGTTACAGGGGAAATCTGCAAAGAACAAACAAACTTATCCCAGAGGTCTTTTTCTGACTTTATGGGGGGCACAATAGGTAAAATGAAAAAAAAAAAAAAACATGCATAAAAAACAATCACAAAAACACTGACCGCCCAAATCACAACTCTTAGCTCCGCCCTAGACGACCGCGAAACTTTATATCACCTATATATAAACAGCCGTGATGGAAAAGTGACCTACACAAAAAAATTTTTTTAGTGCCACTTTTACGGTTTCAAAAAAATGTGAAAAACTTTTTTCACCATTTTCCCAGATAATAAAAAAGATAAATTTTATGTAAAAAAAAAAAATACCAAAAAATAAAGACTTCTATATCATGGAAAATTTTATAGAATTACAATGCATGAAAAAATGTTGCAGCGTTCGAACCCTGAATACTGAAGAAAATGAACAAGCCTCATCGGGAGGGGGGTGAACGACCCGGTCAGGAACTGGTTAAACAAAGTCCAGTATAACATGAGAACCGAGCTTTACGGATCATTAAGCAATCAACTATGGTAGGGACAAGCTTCCGAAAAGTGATTATTTGCAAAGAGGTTACCTCCAGAAAAAGACGTGCGTTGCCCAACTTGGGAATTCTCTGCTGTTAAAGGCCGTGATAGCATTAGAGAGAGCGCGCCGGATAAGCTGTGCGGCGGAGGGATGGATTCAGTGAGTCCGTATAGATGTGCAGATTGGCTGAATTATTGGGGTCTATATAACCAGTATAAAACATCACACAGTAATGTTGGCTGAACCCATCAATTTCGGCAGGACTGGCCGACCATTCTAGTGTGTATGGGGGCTTTTAGATTTCAACATGCTCTACACCACCAATGTTATTTCTTTAAAAAAGGAACACTGGTCCTTATGTATGACAACTGTCTTGGTCTAATACCGTCTCTGTTGCCTATAGCAGCCAATCGGAGCTCAGCTTTTATTTTTTCAGAGCACTATATAAAATACAACGAGTTAATTTCTTTGCTAGCCAAAAAAGAGGGTCTTTGCGGGGCAGTTTTCATCAAAAGGCCCATGTTTAGCCCCCTGAATGGCCCATAAAACCCAATGGCTTTATGGCTAAACAGTTTCGGGCCCCGTGGCTCTGTCTTTTGTTCTTCATGAAGGCAAGTTGCCATGAGAGATGCCATACAGCAGCTTCTTACCCATGCAGAACACATGCATGTCAGGAAAGTGATTACTGTGGGTGGGGGGAGTAGAGGCAGAGAGGGCTTAAGAACCCTTTGTATGTGAGCGGGCTGTGGGGGTCGGTAAGCAAAGCCCCAACTCCGCCCTCAACACCCATGTTTAAGTGATAACCTTACTGTAGAAAAAAGGAAATCGGGCTTTTTATCACCTTAGATAAAATAATAAGTATTTAGAAGAACAGCATGAAAGAAAAAGGGTAACAATTTTTTACCTTGTGATTTCAGGTCCTATCTAATCCATACAATTTTTAAAAGAGACCATCATTTTTTTTGACAATCACTTACCTATCTTATAAAACTTTTTTATATTTAGCATCTGTTAGTTTGGCTTCTTTTCGTAACTGCATTTTACTGTTTTGCTTAAAAATATAATTTGGCTTTCAGCACTGCCTGAATCCTTTGGGTTGGGTCAGATTAAGCATTCTGCACCAAAATTGGTCCCCGGTCTTTTTACACGTTCCCCAAAGTTGGTGTATAATGGATTTGGGTACAAATACAGCTTTTTCTTTAACTCTACCCACAATGTTGGATTGGGTTGAGTCTGGGGACTTGCGACCAATACAGCAACTCTACTCTTCATTTGTCATTGAACCCTTCCATCTCCAACCTTACGTCAACTTCAGTCATTGTCCCTGCTGGACACTGGTGTCCCGTCCTTTTTCATACTATAGTAACTTCAGATGGATGAAGTAACTTCAACTTGTAGGACCCATCACATATATCTCAGTATTTGAATCAACAGCGATCCTGTCAAGTAAATCCAACATCTTGCTGATGACCCCCTCCCCATATCCTCAGGCTTCTTCCATGGAGACTATGACAGGTTTCTTCAATTTCATCGATCCAGTAACCCCGTTTCCCTTGATTCTTCCAAACCCATTCTCCCCCATCAGAGCCCGGTCTATTGACTTTCATCTCATTGCTCCAAATCACCTCCACTGCCGTGTCTGTCGCATTAGAACTGATGGACCTTGTGATGAGCGACTTGTTGATGCTATTTCTCCTGGACGTCACCTCTTGGCTTTGGAATGGATGGATGGACTTCATTCCATATTCTTCCAGCTGTCAGGGCCTCACATGACGCAGTTTGGCAGTTTTCTTGGCCCAAAGACGCTATCAATGAGCTGGATGATGTTGTGTCTCTATTCTTGAGAAATCATCATGGCTGCTCGAACCAGTGACCTTTCGCTTGGGAATCAGCCTAGTAACACACTGAGCTATTAGTGGGAATGTGAGAACCGGCTTATAATTTTGTATAACAAGAAGAAAAAGATTTTTTCCACCACCAGGAAGCAAAACAGTAACAATGCAGTTCCATGACAAGACTCTGCAGAACTAAGTAGGTTGAATGAAAATTACGTATGAAATCGACAAGATGATTGTCTATAACATAGAAGGACTCTCAGATGGAATGGTGAGAGTACTGTTATGAGCCTGAAAGTCAAAAAAGTTCTCAAAACATAGTATACCATTTTCTGTACAGATGAGAAAAAATATTATAGAAATGACTTTTCCCGAACACAAAACAACGTTAATTAAATTGTAAAGTATGAAAGTGAAAAATGTTGCTGAGAAATCTTGGTCAATCTGTTTGCTATGGGAGCGGAAACATTATCCCCTGGGGCAGCGCTTTTACCTGACCATGTCATCAATTACACATCCACATGTGATGAGCTAAGAAATGGGAGCATGCTTTGGCACTGCATTGAACAACTGGACCAATTTGTTATATATTTTGGGAGTCGGTCCATTTTTTAACGACTCAAACTCCAACTCCTGCAAAATGGGCACCGACTCCTCAGCCCTGTATGTGAGGCTCGTAAGAGATAGCTGTGAAGCCATCCAAATGTGTATGGGGGGCTCAGGAGAGATAGCTGTCAGTGACTGAGTGTGCATGTGTATGGGGGGCTCAGAAGAGATAGCTGTCAGTGACTGAGTGTGCATGTGTATGGGGGGCACAGAGAAGAGGAAGCTAGATCAGTGATTGAGGTGTATGGGGCTCATAGAGGATAGCTGGTCAGTGATTGTGTGTGCATGTGTAAATGGGGGGCTCATGAGAGATAGCTGGTCAGTGATGAGTCAGTATGGGGGGCTCAGAAAAGATAGCTGTCAGTGACTGAGTCTGTATGGGGGGCTCAAAGAGAATAGCTAGGTAGTTGACAGATGTCATTTATGGGGGGCTCAGAAGAGATAGCTGTCAGTGATTGAGTGTGCATGTGTATGGGGGGCTCAGAAGAGATAGCTGTTAGTGACTGAGTGTGCATGGGGGGCTCAGAAGAGATAGCTGTCAGTGATTGAGTGTGCATGTGTATGGGGGGCTCAGGAGATATGGCTGTCAGTGACTGAGTGTGCATGTGTATGGGAGGCTCAGGAGAGATAGCTATCGAGTGATTAGGAGTGTTGCAATGTGTAAGGGGGGCTCAAAGAGATCTCAGTCATGGATGAGTGTGTATGGGGGGCTCAGCAGAGATAGCTGTCAGTGACTGAGTGTGTATGGGGGGCTCAGGAAATATAGCTGTCAGTGACTGAGTGTGCATGTGTATGGGGGACTCAGGAGATATGGCTTTTCATTGACTGGTGTTGCATGTGTATGGGGGCTCGGGAGAGAAAGCTCAGTGAGGGGTTTGAGGGGGGGGCTCAGGAGAGGTAGCTGTCAGTGACTGAGTGTGTAGGGGGTTTCAGAAAGATAGCGTCAGTGAATTTTAGTTGTATGGGGGGCTCAAAATGCTGCATGACGTGTAGGGGGGTCGGGAAGAAATGCCCAGAATGGTAAGGGGGGCTCAGGAAAAAGCGTCAGGACGAGTGGTTGGGCCGGGAAATACTGCCGTGCAGGTTATGGGGGGACCGGAAATACTGCAGTACTTTGTATGGGGGGCCCGGGGAAATTTTCCCTTTTTTCTGTGTTGGGGGCCAGAAAAAGCTGTCATGACGAGGGGAGGTTTTGGGGGCCTCGGGAAAAATAGCTGCCCGTATGAGGTTTGTGTGTATGGGGGCCAGGAAAGCTTTTATGACGAGGGGTTTTAGGGGGCTCAGGAGAGTGCGTAAAAGGACTGAGTGTGAAGGGGGGGCCAAAAAGGCAGGACGAGTAAAAAGGGGGGCACAAAAGAATGCTGTCAGTGACATGGGGAAAGGGGGGCTAAAGGAGAACTGTCAGTACGGTGTTATGGGGGGCTCAAAAGATAGCGCAGGACGATTTTAGGGGGGCTGGGGAAAAATAGCTGCAGTGACGTGTGAGGGGGGGGATGGGAAGATACGTCAGTAAAGTTTATGGGGGGCCAGAGAGATACGCAGGAATGTAGGGGGGGCTCAGAAAGATAGCTGCAGTGACGGGTGTAATGGGGGCCAAAAAATAGCTGCATAGAGTGTATGGGGGGCTCAGAGGAATACTCAGTGATGTGTATGGGGGGCCAGGAGAGTAGGCAGTGCTGATGTGTAGGGGGGGCCAAAGAGATACTGCATGACGGTTGATGGGGGGCTCAGGAGAGATAGCTGTCAGTGACTGTGTATGGGGGGCTCAGGAGAGATAGCTGTCAGTGACTGAGTGTGTATGGGGGGCTCAGAAGAGATAGCTGTCAGTGACTGAGTGTGTATGGGGGGCTCAGGAGAGATAGCTGTCAGTGACTGTGTATGGGGGGCTCAGGAGAGATAGCTGCCAGTGACTGTGTATGGGGGGCTCAGGAGAGATAGCTGTCAGTGACTGTGTATGGGGGGTCTCTGTAGCTGTAGCTGTCAGCCAAACAAGCATTCAGTTGCTAGCTTCATAGTGTGTATATTTCCCTGTAAACCAGTGCAGTGTAATCCCAGCCCTTGCGTCTCTTCTGAGGTGTCTGCCCCTAGGGAGGGGAGAATTTCAGTCCCGGGTGGATGGCTATCAGATAACAAATATAAACAAGGCCGGCACCTCGTGTCATACCCTGCGAGCACTGTGAGAAATGATGGGCAGACCCCAGTCACATGCTCTCACCCACTCTTATATAAAGTAACATAGCTCATGCTTTCTATCAGATTGGGACACGTATGCCCTCCTAACAGGGAACTACTGCTCCCAGCATGCCCGCTGAGTTAGGAGTGTGATACTGCTTAGCAGCTGTAAAGGTTACTCAGATGTATAAGGGAAGGAGGGGGATCTGCTGGTTTCCTCTGGGTTTAGATGCCACATTTCCAGACATGTGTTGCCGATCTATGGTGCAGGGAAGCCTCCGAGATTCAAGAGAGTCCTTTCCAAGATTTAGTGAGGGATTCTTCACCGCAGCCAAGCTCGTATATTAACCCCACTCTTCTTTGTGTTGTATTCATAGAGTGCAAGTGAATGCTGAATGGCAGTGACACCAGACATGGGAGCAGAGAGAACATCAAACCCCACCCAAGTGTGAGGTCATGTTTACTAGTGAACTTTAATAGTCATGTATCCGCCTGAGTAACATGTTTTTGCTGTGATAACATATCTTGCTGATGTTTTGTCTCTTTGCTGCATTTTAACCTCTTAAGCCCTAGGCCTGAAAAGGCCTTAATGACCGGCTTAGTTTTGTAGTTTTTGCCTCATAGTTTTTTTTTTATCTTTTAACCCCTAAGGCCCGGTTCACACGGCTTATTCAAGCCGTAATTGCGGGATGGATTTCGCCCGCAATTACGGCTTGAGTAAGGGGTGGGGGGCGCGGCCCGCCGGCCTCATAGACTTTGATTATCCACGGCGCATATCCCGCCAGGATAATGAACATGTCACTTTCTCCCCGCCCGGCAGATTCTCCGAGCGGTGAGGAGAGACGGAATCTCTATGAGAACTGTGGATTACCGTAATGGCTGCGACGGATTCCAGCCGTATTGCAGCGGAGTACGGCGCGCAATACGGCTGAAATCCGTCCCTGCAATAAGCCGCGTGAACGACCCTTTAAAGGGAAGCTGTCACATAGATTATGCCCCCCTTGCTGAGGGCAGCACAAGCTAGTGTCAGACCTGCTGTTCCCAGCACTGTGTCCCTTATTCTAAAAGATGCTGCAGTTTTAGAGCATTTAATGCTCAAATCTTTTTCATGAGCTGGTGTTAGCCCCGCCCACCAAAGGCTAGCCCCGCCCACTGACCGTTATTCACATGTTTCTACCTATTCAAAATAATAGGTTTATCAGTTGAGGTGGGCGGGGCTAGCCACAGGTGGGCAGGGTTTGAAAAAAAAGTGACTCTTTGAAGGACTCTTCGAATGACTCTTGTGGCTGAAAACTGCAGATTTGAGCATTAAATACACGAAAACTACAGCATCTTACAGAATAAGGGACACAGCGCTGGAAACAGCAGGTCTGACACTGACAAGAGGGGCATAATCTATGTGACAGGTTCTCTTTAAGCCGAACGCCTTTTTAAGTTTTTGCCTCCTTGCGTTTCAACAGTTGTATTTTTTTTTTTTTTTTTTTTTTAAATGACGCAGTTGGATGAGGCCTCGCTTTATTCATGACGAGTTTTACTTTATGGGGTTTACTTTATGGGGTTTAAGTTCACTAAATAATTGCATAATTTTTTTTAATTTTTTTTGTTTTTTTCAAATTTTTATACTATTCACACTTCACAGCTTAATAACTTGATAGATTAATTCTACAGGTTATTACAGTCGTGTGGATACCTAATATGTGTAGGGTTTTTTTCTGTGTAATGTATGCACAATTATTGTTTATTAAATATTTAGTTTTATTTTATTAATTTTTTTTTATCTTTTTTTTTACACTTTTTTTTACTTTTTTTTTTTTTTTTTTAAATCCCATGAAGGAAAAGCTGTTGCTTTTTTTTTTTTTCAACACACTGTGTGAACATACCCTTATTACAATTTTTAGGGAGTATGACCAGAAAAGTGCAATTTTGGCTCTTGGAGTTTGTTTTCTACTACAGTGTTCAGCGTACAGGATAAAAGTTATATTTTAGTAGATCAGACTTTAACAGATGTGGCCATACCAATTATGTGTAACTTAATTGGTATTTATTTATTTATTTTTATTTGTAAAGTGGCAAAAGGGGGGTCATTTGAACTTTTAATTTTAAATTTTTTTTTAAAAATTTTTTAAAAAAACTTTATTTTTTTACACTGGAATAATGAGTCCCCTTAGGGTATTTGACCACTAGGGGGCTTGGTAGTTAGTACACCCTTGGGGCCACATGTATGAACCTGTTTAGGTTACTATAGGCAAAAAAGGGAGTTTTAGACCTAAACAGTTTTCATACATGTGGCCCTTGGTGTTTAAAGATGTCGGTTCCAGCACTTCCTGTCTGGGGCAAGAAGTGTTAGGCCGCGTTCACACGGCTTATTCCCGACGGATTTTTTGAGCGGTTTGCGCTCACAAATCGGGTGAATAAGGGCGGGGCCGGGGGTCCCCGGCCCCATAGAAAATGCTTTTTTTCCGGCGGTATGCCCCGAAATAATGTTCATGTCACTTTCCCCCCCCTGCGGGGGATTGCCGAGCGGGGAGGAGCGACAAATCACTGTTCTTTTAAAGAACTGTGGTTTACCGTTAATTACTCCGACGGATTGGCGCCGACTGCAGCGCAAACCGGCGCGGATACGGGGAAAACCCGGAGAAAAATAACCCGTGTGAAGAGGCCTTAGGTATCCCTACATAGCACGGGTTTTTAATGGTTTTTTAACGGTTCATTATTAGAATCTGAAAAAAAATCCGACTGTAAACCTGTGCCCTTAGCCCGCAATAGAAAATAAGTGCTCTAGTCAGTGCACAGATTCTTTATTGAGGGATTTCTAAAGCGCCGATGGGAAATCCGAAAACCGACCGCGGTTTTTTGTGCAAACCCGCGCAGAAAGCGCATTAAAGAGATGTTAAAATGCCATTGGATTTTGGACGCCATTTTAACATTCGCTGTGTAGACATCGCCTTAGAGTTGCACACATGGCTGCAATGGAAGCCTTCACAAGGCTTCCAGTCACCATTTTAAATGATTAGCACCCTGCAATCTTGTCGCAGGGGTGCTGCTCCTCATTAATTTAGACGCTGGGGGGCCGCAATTCCCGGGTTTTATAAGAAAAAAAACAGCATTCCAGAGCCTTAAGGGCGTGCCCCAAATGTTCGGGCCCCGTTGATGACCTGGTACACGGATTTGGTTATCCCCCCCCCGGACTGGGGACCTTCTGGTCACTTTGTACGGTGTAAATGCCAAACAGGGAATTTTTGCCTCTTAACCCAAAAGGGTTTTATTAAATTCCACGACCTTTCCCAAATTTGTAGAAATACATCCCCGTCTAACAAAAAATTTTCATGTGGGGATGATGGCGGCCCAAGAGTGTTTACTAGGTTCGTGGCAGACCCAAAAAAGACCCCCACAGAGCGGTAACCTGTGGTTAGACGTTTGATGTCCTTGGAGGACTAAATATCCTACCCAAAAAGAAAACAATGAACGGTTTTTCAAAGATTTGGCCCAAAAAATTTATTGAACCCCCCTTTCGGACTGGAAATTTCCCTCTTTAGAGACCTTTCTCGTACCACATGGGACCTGAGGGAAAATATGGCAGGGCTTAGGCAGGCTTCAAAGGGGGTAGATGTCTTCCCCTTTCAAGCCAGATGAGGGCCCGGAGGCCCAAAAGCTTAGCTTAACTTCTATCCACCTGATAGTAATATCTTGCAAAATTTATAATGGTGAAAAAACTGGGTAATTGCTGCACTCACTTACTTCAGTTGTTTTGTATGTATGTTTTATATTATTTGCTCTGTCTTTTGGAGTTTAACTTGCTGAGTAAAAACTTCATGTCAGCTTTCAATGTAATTGATATTCCAAACAAAAATATATTTTTTCGGTAAAAGATGCTAAAAAGGAGTTTTGTCTAACCCAAATTAAAACCCCTTCATAATAAGCAAAATGCTGTTTTAAAAATAGTGCAAGTGACAGTTTGTACTTTTCTTCTTTTTATTGTCATTGGAAAAATTCAATAAAATTATCTTGATATAAAGAATAAAACAGCAGAGAACGGCACGTGTCAGCTGCAATGAGCAGCCGGGACCCACCCCTTGTAGAGGATTACCAGTAAACCGCTACATAGAACCTTAAAGGGAACCCGAAAAAGAAAATTTCATATAGGCCCCCAAGGGATTAAGTTTTAGGAAACCCCCCCGGGAAACTGTTTCGGGAACAGAAAGCCCAAGACGAAGTCATTGGCGAAACGCGCCTTGGGTTTTCTGCTGGTCGGTGTACGCATTTGGTAACTGGATTTTTTTTGCACATCTTGCTCCAGCGATAGAATTTACTAAAATTTTTTCTTTCTTTTGGGGGAACATTTAAAGCAATTTATTATATTAAATCAAGGATGTACATACTTTGATTAGTACACCCACCTACTCTGTTTCACCCACCAAGCTGCTTGCCTATTGCAGATTCAGTCTTCCCAGCCTGGTGCAGGGCTACAATTTTGTTCCAGATGTCCTTCGACAGCTCTTTGGTCTTCACCATAGTGGAGTTTGGAGTGTGACTGTATGGGGTTGTGGACAGGTGTCTTTTATACTGATAACAAGTTCAAACAGGAGCCATTACTACAGGTAATGAGTGGAGGACAGAGCAGCCTCTTAAAGGGGTTGTATCATTACATTAAATGGTCTTCAGAATAAGGGGACAGTGAAAACAAGCAACTTTGCATTTCAATGTCATTTGCAAAGCTGTCTTGTTTTCACTGTCTCCCCTTATCTTCGTTTTGTGTAAACACAGTTCCCCAGTGCCGGTCGGATCCCTCCTACTTTCATGTCATTGGCTGACGGCTCTACTAATTTACATTCTATCTGGCCCACGGTCCGATTCAGGGGAGCGCGCATTCCTGCCTCTCTCACTCAGAATAAGGGGCCGTCAGCATTTCACTCTATACAGCCAGCAGCTGCACAGTATCACTGCAGCTGCTTCTACAATCAGAAAACAGCAGAATTGTGCCTCGGTGCCTAATGCTGCTGCGTGTAAACATAGAAGGGAGACAGATCTGTGCTGCTCTGGATGAGTTCATAGAAGACTGGATTCAACTGTAACAAACCTTCAGCTGTGAGAGAAGAGATCAGTGCTCTGAGTTCATAGAAGACTGTCTAGACTGAATGCAGGGCTTTGGTATGTAAATATAAAATAAGACTGAAAAAGGAGAGGAACAGCACAGTGACATGTGGACTCAGACAGAGAGTGGGGGGGAACACACTGACTCGGGAGCGAGCACGAACAGTGAAGGGGGGGATGATGTCATCCCCCTTCAGTTAAGAAACTCCCAGCTGGGAGGGGAAGAGGCGCCCAAGGATTTGAAGAGTTGAGAAACTGAGAGCACAATGAAACACACGAACTGATGAAGCGATACTTCCCCTTGAAAGAAGAAGTTACAGGTCTGTGAGAGCCAGAAATCTTGCTTGTTTGTAGGTGACCAAATACTTATTTTTCACCATAATTTAAATAAATTCTTTCCAAATCAGATATTGTGATTTTCTGGATTTGTTTTCTCATTTTGTCTCTCATAGTTGAGGTCGACCTATGATGCCAATTACAGGCCCCTCTCATCGGGAGAACTTGCACAATTGGTGGCTGACTAAATACGTTCCCCACTGTATGTCATGATAGGCTATGTTCACACGGCGTAATTGCGGCGCATACAGTATAGCCGCAATTACGCCGGGTGATTTGGGAGTTGTGCTGATGAGTGTACTCACGGGGGTGGGGGGGCTTAGGGCCATTGACATGCATTGCTCGCGGCGCGTGTTCGCCACAAGTAGTTGGCATGTCACTTATCTCCCCGTGCGTACAATATGATCGTATTGTACGAGCGAGAACTATGGATTACCGTAATTTCGGCGTATTAGAGCACAAATACGCCGTGAAGTGCACGGCGAAATTAGCCCGTGTGAACATACCCTAAGGGGGTATATAGCGGATCGGACATAAGTCAAAGCTCAGTATTTTAACTCCTTAAATACCATTGCTAACGCACCCACAGCATCCAAGGGATTAAGGAATAGTAGTTGTGCGGGACCGAGCGGTTGTCATGGCAGACGGGGGCCTAATGTAGGCATTTATGGCTGCCATGTTACTACTTCCATTACACCCTGTCATAGGCAGAGTGTAAGGCAATGTTCACACGGCTTATTCAAGCCGTAGTTGCGGGACGAATTGCATACCTAGTGGTCAAGTATTTAAAAAAAATTATAAAAATATTAAAAGTTCAACACACCCCTGGCTGTCATTTTACAAATAAAATAATTTTAAAAATTCCACGTTTTTTCTTTTGTTTATTTCGCATTACGAAAAATTGAAATAAAAAGTGATCAAGAGGTGTCCTAATTCCCAAAATTATACTAAAAGAAACTACTTCAGCCCTCAAAAAGAAGCCCTCATTCAGGTCCATATATGGTAAAACGAATCAAAGTTTTTGGTTGCAGAAAATGTTATTTAAAAAATGTTTTTATTTTTTTTTTAACTATACTAAAACATAACGAAAACTCCAGCAGTTTGGTATCACCGGAATCATATCGAGCTGCAGAATACAGACACAATGTTATTTATACCAAACCTTGAACTCTATAAAAACAGATATTTTGCGGGGGTTTCCCAGTACATGATGTGATACTAATAAAGAGGACATCTTGAAAGGAAGCCTTCATACGTCCTTGTAGGTGAAATATCAAAAATGATGGGTCTCAAATGGCTGCAAGGAAAAAAATGACGTAAACAAAGCTCACAGCCTGAAGGGGTTAAAGAGGATCTCCATAAAGTTTTACTGCGGCCATTTCTTGGTTTTCGGCTTCCCTGTGCCTGCAGAGGTTTGTTATGTCTGTTTATGCCTTTGTTCCCCCACAATCAGTCCTGCTGGTTTCCATGGCTAATATGCAAATAGATTACTCCATCTCACAAGATCATGCTCTGATACTTCTTGACTACTGCTTGTTGGTTTTAGCTGAGGCACACAAGGCCAGCAGGGAAAGCAGAGGTGAGACATATGCTGAGGATCGCCTCGATTTCCCCCACTGCTCCAGTCTGGATCTCCCTGTGACGCTGCTCTGGTTGTATGTGCCTTAAAGGGGTTCGACCACCATAGATTCTGTTGGCCTATCGCTGGGATATGCCATTAAAGGAGTGGGTCCCATCAGCGGTCCACCGAAAGTAAACTGGAGAGCTGGTCAGGCTTGCGCACGGCTCTCCACTCTGTTCTTAGGCTCTGTCTACACTACACAGAAAAAACTTCCTTTTTTTCAGCAGTTTTCGTTTTGTAAAAATGCTGGAAAAACGACTGTAATCATCTCCCATAGACTTCTATAGTAAAAACCTCCTGCTGTCTACACTGAGCTTCTTTCTGCTCGTTTTTTTTACTGTTGCATCATCTGTTGCAACATGTTGCAAAAAACGCCAGAGCCGGGCAGAAAATTTATTACAGGAGTCTATGGAAAGCGCCAGCCATTTTTTGGTGCATTTTTGCGCCATTTTTTGCACGAAAACCCACCCAGGAGATTAAAGTCCCACCTATAGTGGGTGTTAACCAAGGTTATACCTTATCAATTCTACAGTGTCCAATGTGTCCTCATTCGTACCGTTCATAATAAAATGATCATGCTTTGGTCGCTTACGATTTTTGCGCAGTTCAAGATTTTTTCGCAAAAAATCATTTTTTTTTACGGATTTTGGCGCTAAAATACTTTTCTTAACATATTTTGCCGCTAATAAAGTTCTCTCTCTTCTGATGCTTAAAATACCTGTTTTTACGGATTTTTGCGCAAGAATACTTTTTTTTTTTTTTTTTTTACATATTTTGGCACTAAAATCGTTTTTGTTACAGACATTTTGCAATGATAAAGTTGTCTTGCTTATGTTCATGAAAATACTTATTTTTTACTTATTTTGGTGCTAAAATAAATTTTTTTACGGATTTGGGTGCAAAAATCTGATTTTTTTTTTTACAGATTTTGACGCTGATAAATCCGTTTTTTATGGATTTTAGCGCTAGAGTTTGGGGGTTTTTTTTACAGATTTTGCCGATAAAATCCATAAAAAATGGATTTTTAGTGCCAAAAGCAAGATAACTTTACTAGCGCCAAAATCGGTAAAAAAGAGTTTTAGCGACAAAAGCGAGATAACTTTAATAGAGACAAAATCCGTAAAAAAACGTATTTTAGCGCCAAAATGGATAAAATGACTACAAGATAACATGTAAATGCAGTAATGTGATTTACATCCCCTTTTGTAGGGCGGAGTTACATCCAATGGCTTAATTTATGCATACGTTAAAAACCAGACTTGAAGACAAGGAGAAAACGCGCGTAAAAAAAACACCAAAAAGCACCAAAAAAGGCAAATCGCGGCAAAAAACAGCTGTTTTTTTCTGACAGGCAGTGGACAGAAAACTCAGTTTTATGAACGTTTTTAGGATTTGGTTTTCAGTTCGTTTTTTGTCCACTGCAGGGGAGACACAGCCTAACAGAGTACAGGTGAGGGGTGTGTTCAGCTGTGCTCGGAACTCCCCTAGAACAGAATGGAGAGCCGTGCGTCAGCGTGACCGGCTGTCCCGTCTGCTCTGTAACTTTCGGGGACCTGTGCCCGAGATCCGTGCGGGTCCCAGAGATCCTAATCGATATGCCATCAAAGTCTATGGTGGTAGAACCCCTTTCATTCCCTTCCCACTGGCTGCTGTCATGCTGGGAGCATGATCTTGTGTGATGGTGGAAGGCTCCATTTACATGGACTAAATTGCCTATTTTGACTTGCAAAAGTCATTTGTGCTCTTTGTGATTGCTTTTACAGCCATTCACTTTTATTACTGTCGGCAGTAAATCCCCCGTTTACATGGTGAGATGTTGCTGCTGACAAAAAATACACTGTAAATAAGATTTCTCCCAAAGTTAGGCCCTTCTGTAATCTTTTGTAAAATTTTCTTTAGGACTCCTGCAGTAGGGTTCGCCAAAATGTTGTTTTAAACATGTGACTGGTAGGCCCCCCTGGTTTATTTTAAGTGGTTAACAGTTCACTAAACTGCACAGTTTTAGAAATAAGGCCAACTTTGGCCTGAAAGCCAGTAATCATCCATTTTTACAACTCTGATAAATCATGCCTTTTACTCATGACAGCAACAAGCAATATCTGTGCAGATGGCCAATCACACACCTCATATACCCACCAAGCCAGCTCACCACACGTGAGTTCAATCATGAACTGCCGACGCTGAAAGTTGAAAGGGGTCATAATAATGTGGCTCGACTGTTTATGCCAGTGGTCTGCAAACTGCGTCTCTCCAGCTGTTGGGAAACTACAACTCCCATCATGCCCACTGATAAAGATTATATAAATGCATGATGGGAGTTGTTTCCTAACAGCTGGAGAGCCGACGTTGCAGACCAATGGTATATACTGTAAGGCCGTGTTCACACGGCTTATTCTGCCGCGGATTGGCGCCATACTGCGTGCCGGATTTGCGCTGCAGTACGGCGCCAATCCGTGGCAGCAATTACGGTAATCCACTGCTCTCATTGAGAACAGTGGAATCCGTCGCTCCTCCCCACTCGGCGAATCCGCCGCGGGGGGAGAAAGTGACAGGCCCATTATTTACGGCGCGGACGCGCCGAAAACATTGCATTGTCTTTGGGGCCGGGAGCGGCGCCCCCGCCGCGCACCGGCCCCGCCCCCGCCCCGCCCCTTATTCACGGCGCACAAATCCGTCGGGAATAAGCCGTGTGAACACGGACTAATATAACATTGAATGTAATAAGTAACGTCAAGTGCTTTTCAATTGAGAACATTAGAACACAGCCATTTATGCTTCATTTGACATACATGTCCTGGTAGGGAGCCAGTCTGCTGTCCTAACCAAGAAGAATCTCTAGTTTGCACGGAGTAAAGCAATTGCCTGCCAAGAAACCTGTTCCTGCTTCCTTGGCTGAGAATACTAATGTTTGTATTGACGATTCCAGCAACATCTCGTACAATTCCACATCTAGGTGACGGAGAGACCGGGGACAAACTTTGGTGAAGCAGTGGCCATTTTGTCGTACACGTCTGTTCATTCTCCAGTGAAAATGTCTTCACTAAGAAAACAAAGCTGCACTTGAGGAGGAGTGGAGACCATGTGAGTAGAAGTAAAAATGGGAAACAAAAAGATTTAAAGGGGGTTGTATCATTTCATTAAATGGCGTTCAGAATAAGGGAACAGTGAAAACAAGCAACTTTGCAATTGGATGTCATTAGCAAAGCTGTCTTGTTTTCACAGTCTCCCTTATCTTCGTTTTCTGTAAACAGACTTCTCCAGTGCTGGTCGGATTCCACCTCCTTGCATTTCATTAGCTGAGGGCTCTAATAATTTACATTCTGTTCGGCCCCCAAGATGGCCATATTCACGGAGCTTGCATTCCTGCCTCTCTCCCTGAGAATTAGGGTCCGACAGCAATTTCACTCTATACAGCTAGCTGCCTCCTCATTGACACTGCAGCTGTCACTATAATCAGAAAACAGCAGAATTGTGCCACGGTGCCTTAATGCTCCTGCGTGTAAGGGGCCGACAAAGATTTCACTCTATACAGTTAAATGCTCCTCAAAGACAATGCAGCTACTGCTACAATTAGAACACAGAAGAATCGTTCGTCTGTGCCTTGTGTAAACATGAAGGGTGACGGATCTGTGCTGTGGAGGGATTGAACTGTAGCAAACCTCAAGACGTGAGAGATCAGTGCTGAGTTCATAGAAGACTATTTAGACTGAATGCAGGCCTGTTGTATGTAAACAGCTCTTCCAAAATAAGACTGCATAGGGAGAGGACAGTGATATGTGGAAGGGGGGAGGGGGGGGCACTGGAGCCAGCATGAACAGTGAAGAGGGGATGATGTCATCAGTTAAGAAACGCCCCTGGATTTCAGGAAGTGAGAGCATCAAGCTTCAAGAGAACAGACGAACTGAAGAAGCGATACATCCCCTTTAATGACAAATTCTAAAAATCTGTCTCTTGATGTTCTAAGAAGAGAATGTGCATTCCCACATGGTATGTATGGTGCAGATACTCCAGCAGATCAGTCACATACATCTAAATAGGGCTGCTTGGGTAGAAAGCAGATGAATAAGTGCAAGCTCCGCTTAAATGATTGGGAACAATCGTAGAAATTTCTAAAACCAATTTGTGAATTCGACTAATGAACTCATCTTAGTCTGTCCTCTAATTTCTGTGTTGTTTTGCCTTGGTAGCAGCACGGCCCCGGAGACTTGTCGCAGTCTGTGTCCCGATCCGCGGACGCCGCTCCCTGTGGTATACCTCCTCCTCTGCACCCTGGCACTCTGCTATGTCTGTTCTCAGCCACCTGCTCTCTTTCCAGTCCCGCAGTGTGCTCGCATGCCCCTTATCCTGGAAAAGCTGGGTGGCACATGTTGGACTTTAAACCAGAGAGAACCAGCGTGCGCCTACCAGATTTTCCAGGAACCAATGACTAGTTACCTGAGACTTTATTAATGCACTTCTCCCCTTACTACTTTGCCAGTTTTTTATGTGTTTTCCCTAGTTTCTGTGCGCTTTCCCAGTCTTTCCAGTATCTATCCGGTTTTGACCCTTAACTTAAAGGGGTTGCCTGACTACAAGGATTGCTTTTTATGTTAAAGATCTTTCAAAAACAAGTCACTTTGCAATATATGTCCATCAACAATGTCCTACCTATTGCAAGATATCCCCTCTTGTATGGGCTGCATCAGCTCTTCAGGTCGCTATAGCTACAGACCTGTTTGATCTCTCCTGATAGCCTGCCAGCACTGGTTGCTATAGCTACAGACCTGGCTTCTACTGCAGCCTAGTAGAAGCCAGTAAACACACCCCTGAATTCAAAATGAAACCAAGAAAACAGGACTGAGGTGAAATGAATCAATGTAGTGAGACAACCGCTTTAATTTCCTGACCACCCTCCTGTCTGCTGCCTCCCCTGACCGTTTGCATGTTTGCCGACTATGCTAGAATGCTGCCAGTCCTGATCTCTTGCCTGTAGACTGGGGTAGCAAGCTGGGATTTCCCTGCAATAGAGTCCAAACCCTTGCGGGGGTTGAGGGTGAAGACCAGGGTGCTGCTTCGACTTCGGTCCCTGTCATGGTTACTGTCAACTCTCATGATCGACTCTGTGCATCCAGCACCTGCCTCACGCCTGACAAAACTGCATAAGAATTACTACTTATTTTCTCTCTGTTTCTGTCTGTTTGCAGGAAGCACATAGAAGTGTGCGCGTTTGTAATCCTTCCTTTTTGGTTGTGGTGCTGTGTGGTGGCCATTGTTGCTGTGATGCTTTACCTGTGAGGTGTGACCCAGGGTGTTCTTGGACCACTGGGTTTTTCCATTTGGTGGCGTTGCAGTGCAGCAGTGGTCTCCATGCAGTGTTAGGGTATGTTCACACGATATACTGCGGCATGTACAGTACGCGTCACAGTACATCACGTGTTTCGGGTGCTTGCTCTGATCAGCGCGTACTCCCGAGATGCGGCGGGGGGCGGCAGCCGGCCCTATAGACATGTATTGCTTGCGGCACGTAATCGCCGCAAGTAATTGACATGTCACTTATCTCCCCGCGCGTACAATACGATCATTTGTACTAGCGGAGAGAGGAGGCATAATCCATAGTTCTCTATGAGAGCTCTGGATTACCGTAATTATGGGACGCATTTCCCCGCATATTAAGTGCAGTACGCGTCAAAATACGTCCCAAAATAAGCTGTGTGAACATACCCTTACACTTTGATAAAAGTGTAACTAAAAATCTTGTGTTAATTCTATCGCTATAGATCTAGGTATAGCATCTGGACATGCGATTCATGTCTTCTTTTTACAATTTGGACGAGATACGTGTTTTTTTTTACTTTTTACTGAAAAAAAAAAACTAAATATTCACAACTTGTGCAAAGAACTTGAAGTATTACCACCAATATAGGGGCTACGTAATCCTTCAGTTGGTATTAGAAGGAAGAAAATAAATGAAACTTACGAAGAGAACGCATGGTTTGCTTAAAAAAATTGTCCTGATACTGATAAGGATTATTAGTACAGACTGCTTCTTAAAGTATTATATGTGTTAGTAACCTGAAATAATTGAAAGGAGTGTTCCGGGACCTAACAATGCTCGTTGGTCCTTCAGGGCATGGGTAAAAGTAGAAGATAAAAGTGATACTTACCTCCCGCACGCTTCCGTTCACTCCTGGCTGCCGGTGCGTTCATCCCAGCAGTAGCTGTGAACGGTCATGATTCATGTGACAACTGCAGCCAATTACAGGCCATAGAGGTCACGTGCAGGTGAGGTTGTGGCCTCTGATTGGCTGCACCGGTCATGTGAACGATGAACGTTCTGTAACGAAGTAAACGAGGTCAGTTCATTCTGTAATGACCAGCGGTGTCAGTATGCACACCATGGACGCCGGGTGCTTGGTGTGGATCCTGTGGAGTCGGTGCCCATTTTGCAGGAGTCGGAGTCGTTATAAAATGGACCGATTCCCAAAATATATAATAAGTTGGTCCAGTTAGTTCGATGCAAAGAGCAAGAGGAAGTGCGTCCTGCCAGTGCTACTGCTCCCATATCTTCAGATGAGGAGTGTAATTGATAACATGGAGCAGGCAAAGCGTTGCCCCAGGGGAAACAATTCCGCTCCCATAGCAGTTTGACCAGATTTCAGCAAAACTTCTCATTTGCTTTCAAAGAAGTAGAAGAGTTAACCATTCATCAGAACTGACGGTGCATGAGGCAATTCTTTCATACCCTGAGATTCTTAGAGATGTTGCCCCTGTGGTCACCGCTTTGCCACCAACTCAAGTTAGGGTAGAGAGGCCGTTCTCTAGCCTGGAAAAAATGAGGTCAAATTTGAGGTCCTCTATGAAGGATCTGATGGAGGCAATACTATATCTCAGAACAAATTCATAGACTCCACAAATATTATTCAGTGCGTTTTTGTCGAAATTTTTTAACATTTTTTGTGTTCTAAAGCCGTATCCAATAAATGTATTTTATGCCGACAAGCAAAAGTGTAACAATGTTTTGAACGTGTGACTTTCAGGCTCCATATCTCGCCATCCACTACAGCTTTGAACATGAGACTACCAACATTTTATAGACAATCATCTTGGCTATCTCATACATAACTTTGACCTGCAACTATTTAGCATATGTTTAATTATGATTTTTGTCATGTAACTTCATAGTTACTGTTTTGCTCCTAGTGGTGGGACAATCTTTTTCGTCTTGTTGCTACAAATAACAACCTGTTCTCACACTCCCTAATAGCTCAGTGTGTTATTTGGCTGATTCCCAAGCAAAAGGTCACTGGTTCGAGCAGCCATAAAGAAGATTTTCCAAGAAGAGATAAGCAGCATCATCCAGCTCATCGATAGCGTCTCTGGGCCAAGACAATTGCCAAACTACATCATGTGAGGCCCTGACAGAAATATTGTTACCGTTTTGCTTGTCAGTGTCTGTTCTACATAAATAGTTTGATTATTGTATCATAAGGTGATAAAAAGCCTGATGTTACCATTTTAGTAAAGTTATCATTTAAACATGCGCCATGTATGCAGGAGTTGGGAGTCGGAGGTTTGGGAAATTTCTGAGTTGGAGCTTTGGCTTACCGACTCCACTGCCCTGGGGGGCACAGATGGCATAGGTGAGCCTGCTGCAAGGCCAGATGGGCTTTGCTGTGGGGAACCCCAGGTCGCTACCACTGACGTGGCGACCCACGGTGACAGCCGAAGGGCAGGACAAGGACACCGGGTGCTGGCAGAGATGATGGGTCACACGCCGTAGGCAGATGACCGAGTCCTAGGCAAGATAGCAGGCTGGTACAAGGGGGCAGAACGGTAGGTAACAGCAGAAAGGAGGTACAGGAACAGCAACCTGGACACAGCGTGGTTTACCAAGGCTGGAAGCTGGTCCCAGGAAGGTAGCTGAAAGGCAAGATGGCAGGATACAGCAGAAACAGGAATACTGGTATCGGACTGGCAGGAACAGAAACCAGAGGTGAAGTGGACAATCACGAACTGACCAGGAACAGAAGAAGGAAGTTCCTTAAAACACAGGAGGTCGTAGGTCATTGGACAGGTAATTGGGACATTATCCCTTGAAATCTACACCAGCGAGCGCTCGTGCACCCTAGGGAGCGTGTGGAGACCCAGATAGGAACAGGAGCGAGGACAGGTGAATATCAGCAATAACAAGGGACACAGCAACCGGTATAGGAAGCTGGGACACAAACAGGGAAACAGACCCGTCCGCAGTCCACTGCAGCATGAATGGAGACAGGACAGAAGTACGGACACGGCCATGCCTGCGGTCTGCAACGGGTACCGTGGCATGGACCGTGACACGTTCACTGCTTACTTTTTAGCCAGGACTGAAGGAGACCATCCAGGAGGGTAAGTATACGTTTTATCTGCTATTTTTACTCATGTCTGATGGACCAGTGAGCATTGTTAGGGCCTGGAACACCCCTTTAAAATATTTTTATTTGGTATCATTTGTTCACACATCAGGTTGCGCTTCTTCACAATTTGCGCAGTTTGCATGTCATAGTATTCCCAAAAGAGTCCCATCCATAAGCTCCTAATGTAAAGTTTTCACTGGTTTAAGTATTTTGAAACTGCTGAAAATCCTACGGTACCCAGTGCTGCATAGACAGCATTGAAAAACCTGTGCTGTAGTTTTTTTTTTACTGGTGCATTAAAAATCTGGCGGAATATGCAACATGTTGTATATGCCGCCAGATTCTGCTTGGATTCTGCATTGAATGTACGGGGCCGACAGCAAATCCGAAAACCGACCGCAGTTTAACGCGAATCTGCGCCAAGAACTGTAGTACGACAATGACAAAATGCCGGATTTTGCCATTTGCTGTGTAGACCTAGCCTTAGGTTTTGCTTCTGTTCTGTAGACTTGTTTGGTACACTGATTGAGCAACCATGAAGTATCAAAAAAATGTCTTTGCTGTGTTTTTTTCCAGTGACTCATTGCTCACCTTCATATGAAGAAAAGGAAAGGAAATGACTGCCGTAATTAAATCTTACATTTTACAAATTCTATTTCCATCAGAAAGCTATCTTTTCAATTTCCAAACAAATTAAAGAAAGCTGTATTTTCCTTACTCATGATGTTCCCATTGATGGCAAAGATACTCGTTAATTCACCACCGGACACATAGGACCCTTCTTTTATAATTAAACATGATTTATTAGTATTACGCCTATTACAGTCTATGGTACCAGAGTTTAAAGATGGGATGTTGATCCAGGGATTTATTCTAGTCAGGAAATAATTTTTTCTCTATTATGGGGCAATTGGCATCCACTTCACAGGGCCTTCTTCTGGATCAACACTGTAGGTTTATAGGTTAGACTTAAAGGGGTTGACTCGCTACAAAGATTAGCTTTCAACATGTTGGGAACACTAAATAAAGACGTTTTCCAAATATATTGCGTTCATTTTTTTTTGTTAAGGAGCTACAAATGATTTTATCACCTTCTGTGCTCTCTCTGGTTCCCCAAACGACCGACCTGTGTACTTCTCCCCCCCTGCTGTTTGTTCTATCTGATAGCAGGGAGTGATGTCATCACACAGGTCGGGCAGCACAGAACTCCGGGCAGTGAGAGCTTGTGTGTTATCTGATCTTTCAGACAAAAGCCAGTAATTACTGCTGTTTAGTTTATCTCAGAAGCTTCCCTGGTCCTGACAGCATGAGATTTATCTAATTAGCAGAGGTCTGAATACACAGACCTCATATGCTAATTACAGACAGCTTGACCAGGAAGTGACAGAGCAAAGCAGCATTATCTCATTCATGCATCCTATGAAAATTTGAGATGAGACAACCTCTTTAATGG
The DNA here is from genome assembly GCA_025379985.1 of Phyllomedusa bahiana. NCBI lineage: Eukaryota > Metazoa > Chordata > Amphibia > Anura > Hylidae > Phyllomedusa > Phyllomedusa bahiana. The sequence continues at coordinate 48,612 of JAODAL010001377.1, read as the reverse complement.
ACTTGTGTCTTTTTCCAGTCTTATCAACTATGTTTTTATGCACCAATGATCACGTGCAAAATAAGAGTAATTTGGCAGTGAGTGCTACATTCCTCGGCAACGCTTTAACAGGATAAATTTAGCATTACACAGTGGGCAACAGAATCAATGGACTGGCTAATACATGGAAGTGCTGAATGGGTGGTATGGACTCAGAGTTCCCAAATAAAGTATCCAGACAACCCATAGTCATTAAGGGGATTTTCCCATCTCACAAGTGTAATTATAAGAGGAAGCTCATAGCTCGCTGTGAGCCGTTCTCATAGAATGGGGTTAATGGCTGTACTTTCCTCTTGTATCTCTATGGAGTGAGGTTACTTGGTTGTATTCAGAGCTGTCTTGTCAGAATTATGGGCCCCTGGGCATAGCACTGAAGTGGGCCCTTCCCAAATACATGACATCACATTTGGCCATACCTCGAGCTCCCCTCAAGCATACCCATATTATCACGCTACTTATCTCTGGACACTGGCAGCCTGCAGCCTAGAAGAATAATTGGCAGGAAGCCTTTGGTTCCCTTCTCCACCATGGTTGTTAACTGTTTGCACACCCTAAAAACACACAAACAGTTAAATAACCAAGGGATCCAGGGTATGTTTTTTGTATTCCTGTGATATACATAGATCACTTGGGGGGCCTTAAACCTGGGGGGCCCCCTGCAACGGCCTAGTGTGCCCAATGGAAAAGATGGCCTTGGTTGTATTCAGAACTCTTATAGAGAGTAATGGGAAGAACTGCGTTAGCGCAGCCATCTCCCCATTATCTGAGGTAGGCTCGTAGCGAGCAAGCCGACCTCAGAACTAAACTTTCTAGATGGGAAAACCCCTTTAATCCTGAAAGATCCTTTTAACAATGAGGATAAATCATTCAAATGGAATGGATGTTAAATCCCTGTTTACACTGGCCAATAATTGTCACATTTCCAAGCAATCGTAACAGTTATTAGCCAGTGTAAATGGAGAAAAAGAAAAGGGATAAAACTAGCATTGATCTTGATCGATTGTGCTGCTGTAAAAGTGATCTTCATGGCAGAACAATCGGTAACTTCTAATGGCATCCTTTACAGAAGTCACTGCCTAGCACAGATCTAGAAAGCCAACATGACTGATGGAAATGGCCATCAGATTATCTGTGCATGAAATCTTCAACCACTGATCATTAATCTTTGGTTTGAAATTTTATGCCTTATACACGATAGTAAGAGTAATAAAGGTTTACATTTATTTGCTGTATGCAATAGTTCTCTGCAGTATTCCATAGTGCTGTCAAAAAAAGTACACCATGCCGTATAGACTTTGGGTAGTTTTTTTTTATTAACATGGCGCCTGTGTATGATGGAAGGCAGCAAGTGGCATCCATCATACCTGTATGTTAGGGATTCGGGAAATCTAATGTGAATAAACTGTTAGATATAAGGGTATGTTCACACGGCTTATTTTCACGTATTTCGCCGCGTATTGTGCTTTATACACGGCGAAATGCATGCCGCAATTATGGTAATCATAGCTCTCTATGAGAGCTATGGATTACGTGTCGTGTCCCCGCGCGTACTATATGCGCCCCGATACGCAGTGTGAACATACCCTAATAGTGTTTGCCATATCTTTCATTCAGATCTAGACATAAAAAAACGCAGAAAAAATGGGACATTAATTACTCAAAAACACAGAAACAAGGCCATACTCACAGCTCAAAGGCTGGACTGAAACTGAACCCAGTAAAGAGGCAACACTGGCCCCTATGCTACTTGGGAAATATAAACAGGTGCAGCTGATTGCTGAGCAGTAGCTCACATAACCCACCACTAGGGGAACAATTAGACTGCACACTAAATTGATATCTGTTCACACTGTATCCAGAAAGGCCACAGTATAATACATGGGGAGATTGCACAGATGCAAAAATACCGATAACTCACACAACCACTCACACACCTTCAATATATGTGGGGGGTAGTTGCTGGTATTATAATATAGATAAGGCGATACAAAAGTGTGCCATTAATGCACATACGTGTGGTGGACCATGCTGCCTTACAGACCTAGACATACAATACTTAGGCAGGTTTGAAAGAAATTCTGCAACGGAAAAAGGCTTTCAATAATCAAAAGTGTTAATATTTTTATTTTGTTTAATTCCCAAAATTTTAAAAAGAAAAATAAAATCAAATAAAAAAATTTGATGCGACCCCCCTTCCCTTACCCAAAAAAGCTATGATACACCCCAACAAGCCCTGATCACATCACAAATTTCTTTCATGAAGAGACAAGAGGATTTGAGCAATTCTACATCCACAGAAGTTCATGGGTTTTAAGGGTCTGGGGGGTGGATCCATTTGGACCCCCGGGAAGGCGATGATTTAAGCCCACACCAGGGGGGTTGGGCTTTGGGGGCCCCTTTTGTTCACCAGGCCCCCCCGCAAAGCGGGGGATGGTCTTGCTGCGGGGGGAAATTGCCGGGTCACTACCATGAGGGGGCTTCCCTGCGGTGGGGGCCCAAAGGCAAGGTACAGGAAAACGGCGGGCCCAGACTCTTTAGTCGGGGACGGCTGGGGGGATAGGAAGGCGGCAGGGGTTCGAAAGAGGGTTTTAAGACAAGCAGAAGGCCGGGGGACAGGCGGCTCTGGTTCGTGGTCGGTAAACGTAGGGGGCCAAGGTGGGAAATTTGGGGTTTAAAGGGCAAACAGGAACCCCTTGGACAGCTTTCTTAGGAAACTTTACACAAAAGGAAACCCGGCGAGGGCCCCAGGAAGGGGCCGGATTTTTAAAAGGGGGAAAGGCCCGGCAATGCCCAAATTTTTTTAACCGGGCCATTTGCCCCCTTTAAATGAAAAACGGGCCGGGGGCGCACCCCGCCCCTGGGGGGGGAAAGCCACCCCGCCGGGAGCCGGACACGGACTGAGCGGGAAAAGCGGGGCCCGGGGTAAGTGAGCCCCGGGGAGGGGGCCGAAAAAAACGAGGGGAACCCCGAACCCGAGTTGGGGGGACGGGGCCCCCGCGGGGAGCGGGGGCCCCCCCGGGCGCGCCTGCGACCCGGGACAGTGGTCCAGGGGCGCCCTTTAAACAGTACCCCCCCCCGTTTGGGCCCCCGCTCTTCCCGGGAATAAAGGGAAATCTCTGGATGAGGCTGCGGTTTTAGGGGTATTCTCCTCCCGGTCCCCAAAACCTCTCTTTGGGGCCCGAAAACCCCCTCCAGGAAAGTATTTGCTTTCCCCTTGTTCTCCTCATGCCCCCGAATTTTTCCCTTTACCTTTGAAGACATTGGGGCATCAGCCCCAAAACGGAGGAGGGCGGCCTTCTGGAAAAAAGGTTAAAGGGCCAGTGGTTTCAATAAGCCGACCCGGAACCGTTGGGCCCTACGAAATTGGAGCCGGGGTTTGTTCAAGGGTTATGCGGGGATTTAACCCCAAAAGGGGCCCCCAAAAAAGGGGGGGGGGGGGGGGGGACCCCTTTGGAGACCGGCATCTTAAAAACGGAATTTAAAGAATGAGAGCCCCACCCTTTTTTCACCTGGGGGAAACTGGGAGGGGGAAAAATTTTTCTCTTGCCGCTTGGGCTTTTTTAAAAAGCGCCTTTTTGGAACGCGCGGAGCAGCGTTTACGGGTCCCGGGACCCAGATTGGGCCTTTATGCTTGAACCATGCTTTCCCCCACCGGGAACCCCGGAGGGGGGTTACCAGAGGGAAAAGGAGGGGGGGGATGCAAGCCTTTCACGATGTAGAAAAGGGGGGGGGCCCCCGCCGGACTCAGATCAAGGGGGTTATAGGGGAACTCCGGCCCCCGGCAGCAAATTGGCCCCCCAAAAAAACTTTGGGGCTTGCCGGGGACGGAAATGGCGGGAAGGGAAACATCCCCAAAACCTGGTTTTACCCCCCCTCCCCGGCCGTTTCGTCTGCGGGGGGGTTGCCGAAAGAGAAAAAGAGCTTCACCTGAAGTTGGGGTTTTCACAGGGCTCGCCAAAACCTGGAACAAATTGAACCCCCTTTTCCCAACTTTTGCTGGGGGGGGAGTCCAGCAGCCCAACCAAACCCTGGAGGAAGAATAGCTCCCGCCAAGGGGGGGGCAGATGGCAGCCCTGGCCCAAAGGGGAAAGAAAATGCGCCAAATTTTGGGAAAAAGGGTCTGTAATTTACCCAGGGTAATGGTGTTGCAGAAGGGCGGAGGGGAGGGGGCAGTTATGAAGTCCATCAAATGTTTGGGCCGGGGTTTTTACTGGGGAAAGGGGGAAAAAGGTCTGAAATAACCTGCCCGGGTTGTGACGTGGGTCTTGTTTCGGGGGGGCCCCAAAGGGGTCACAAAACGAAAAGAAGTCCACTTTAAAATCCTTTTTTAAACTCGGCCACCCCAATTTGAAACCGGGGAAAATCAGGGGAGAAGGTTTTCTTCGGACGGAGGAAAGGCCGGCCCCCAAAGAAGCTATGTCCCCCTTTTTAAAATCGTCTTTGGGAGGGGAGGGCGCACTTTAATTCCCCTTTCCCGGAGGGACCTTTGGAGGTCCACTGGGGCTGCCAAGTAGACATTTGGAGGAAATTTGGGGTTTAGGAGAAGAATTTTTACCCCCCCACGTCGGGGGCACGGGGGGAGGGCGTAAACTCCACTTTTTTCTGGCTGGCCCCGAAATGGATCTGAAAAACAAAACGGGGGGGGAAAAAGCGACCAACCCAGCCTGGCGAGGGTTTTTAATTTGTGAGCCCCCCTTCAGTTTTTGGAGGTTTCTTGTGGTTTTCCCAGGGAGATACGGATGGGAAGGGGGAGCCCCCCCAGCAGAAAAAACCCCCTCCTCCAGAGCCCAATTTTTTTGTTAGTAGCTTCCCCCGGTAGCCAAACCGGGTTTTAATTTTCCCCTCCCCCGGGCCATTGGGGAAAAGTCTTTGGGAAAAAGAAGGGCCCCCCTTCAGTTTTTGGGCTTACCCGGGGGGCCCTTTTTTTCGTAAGAACTGCCCCCCGGCTCCCCCCAGATTTAGGGATCCACCCCCAGTGGGGAAGGGTTTTTTGCCCGGGGTCCGGACGTGCAAGGATTTGAGGCCCCAAGAGAAAGGGGGACTTTAGCTTTGAGAAAACCCTCCTCAAACCCCGAATTTGGGCCCCTGCGTGGATTAGCTTGGTTTTTTTGGGGAAAGGGGTACTATCGGAGCCCCCCAGCTAGAGAAATGGGGATGAAATGGCGATATAGTTGCAAAAAGCCCCCGAATTTGCTTTAAAAGCCCGCAGCCCGACTGGGGGGTGGCCACTGCAACACGGCAACAATTTTGCTGGAAACCCTCCCTTTAGGCCTTTTGGGCCGAGATGACCGGGACCCCAGAAACGGGAAAGGGTAGTCCTTTATGGAAGAAAGGGGGCTTCCCTAGGGTTGGCCATACGGGGGGTTTTCCCGGAGACCGGGCTCAGTACTTGCGAACATGGCCTTTCGATGGGTCTCCGAGGTTTAGGAGGGGAACACCGGGTTCATCAAGGGAAACCACCACGCAGGTGAGGGGGAGGGGCCCTGAAGACGGGAAATTTACTAGTCCCGAAAGAACCCGGGGGGGGAGCATTGCACAGTCCGAAGGGCATCACCCGGTACCCCAAAGTTTCCCATCCCTGGTTTTGTTGAAAGGGGTCTTCCATTCGCGCCCTTGCGTTTTAATTTGGAAAAAGTTTTAGGCCCCCCCTCAGGTCCAAAATTTTGGGAAAAAAACTTGGCCCCCTGCAAGCAATCAAACAGTTCATTGATCGCGGCAATGGATAACGGTTCTTTTTCCCTGATCTTTTTCAAGCCCCGGGGAATCTATGCAGGGCCCCCAAGGGACCGTCCCCTTTTCCTTCACGAAAAAGGGAAACCCCGCCAAAACGGGAACGAGGACTTTTTGGGTTTAACCCCCTTTCCGGGGATTCTCCTGGGTGTACTCGACTTTGGGTTGGGTTTTCAGGAACCCATAGGGGGGGGTATACCGGGCCCCCCAGGAGGACTGGCACCCGGGGATTTAAATTCCCATTGGGCAATTGTATGGGGGATGCGGAGGAAGACTCTTTAGCTTGTCCCCACAAAGAACACATCGGCGTACTCCGATATTCGGGCCAAAAGCCCGGGCAAAAGGGGTCCTGAGGGGTTAACGCGGGGAGCAGGAAGCACCCCCGGGGAGGGTTTCCCCCAAACAACGCCCCCGACAGTTGGGACCCCAACGAATCACCCCTTCCCGTTTTTCCATTTCCAAATTAGGAAGGAAATGGAGCCCCAGCCATGGGGTCCCCAGGAGGATCGCCCAAAAGAGGAGCGAGGCCCGCAAGTTTTTTAAGGGAAAGGGGCTTCCCTTTTTTATGCAGCGGCCCCCCCATGGGGGGACATTGGCTTGGTGCCCAAAATGGATAGTTTTCACTGAGCAGCTCCCCCCTGCGGATGAGAGGAAAAAAGGGTTTTTCCAGGGTTACCCCTGGGAAAACCGATACTTTCTTTTCCCAGAGGCTGGTTTTTGAAGTTTCCCCGGGGGAAACCCGGGGTCCAGAAACGCCGGAAAAAGGAAGTGATACCGACTTCAAAGACCCCGCCAAAAGGGATCAAAGGGGTGGAAAAGGGGGGAGATTTTCACCTAGGAAAGCCTCTCCCACAGTTTCCCAGGTGCGGGGGTTTTTCCCCCAGGCTTGGGGCAATTCCCCCGAAAATTTCCCCTGAAACCCCCACAAATAGAGGGGACAAGTTCTTTTGCCGCCCGGGCCAATTCTTGCCTCAGAGAGGCGGGGGCCCGATCAAAACTGCATGGGGTCCCTCGGGGGGTGTTGGGGGCTTTTGGCGCAGGAGGGCCCCCGGAAAAAACCGGGGGGCCGGCGAGGAAAAGGCGAAATTTTGGGCCCCGACTCCCGGTTCCCCGCAGAAGCCCCCTCCTCCCGTTTTATTTTAAAGCGTAAAGTCGATCGGGCGCTAAAACCGGATCAAGTCGTGAGGGAAGACGGGAGGGCCCCTAGCGGGGCCCAAAAGTTTCTTTAAAATCGGGTTGAGGTCCTTTCTTGAAAGTAGCACACAGGAAAGACCCCCGTTCCCTATAGTTCGAAAGGCCAACCCTTTTTGGGAAATTTTACCAAGTAGTCCCCAAAAGGCAGGTTCCCCCCCCGGGGTAGGTTTTAAAGGGGGGCTTTTCCCCAAACGGAGGGGGCACGGCCCGGTTCCCCGAAGACTTTTCGGGAAAATCACAGGGGAAAAGACTGTTTTGATCCCCCCTTTAAATGGAACGTTTTTTGTCCCCCTACGGTGGGAGCCCCTGCCAGGGCCTTCCCGGGGAGGAGGCTGACCACGAAAACCCCCCCTCGCACGTTGCGACAGGGGAAATGGGGCGGTCATCAGCTCCCCCGGGGATAGAGCATTGGGTGATGAACCCCCCGCCTTTGTTTCGGTTTTCCCCAAAAGCTGAACTTGGATGGGAGTGACGCCCCAAGCTTGGGGGACCCCCCCCAGGAGCCACAGGAACCGCTGAGGGCAGGAAAAAAAAATGGGAATGGCGGTGGGGGTTGCCTTTAACGGGTTTATGAGCTTGGGTGCAAAACCCAAAGGAGGGGAGGGTTGGGTCGAGCTGCTGCCCCAATCTGGGTTGGGATTGGCCCTTTACCCGCGGGGGGGATGTTGGCAAAAACTTTGGGGAAGGGGACCTTGGCCGGGTTTCCCTGGCCGGATCCTACTGTCACCGGGCTGGAGAGGATCCAAAAGGACCACCCCCAAAGGGGATTTACCCTAAGCCACACAGGAAGTGGAATCAAGTGGGTCCCGTTTTTTCACAGAGCCCCCCGCAAAGCGGGGATTTGGGCTTGCTGTGGGGGGATTCCACCGGGGACACCCAAATGGCGGGGGTTGCCTCGGTTTGGGGGCCCCGGCAAAGGGAAAGGAACGGCAGGCAGGGTGGGAGTCGGGGGGCCCGGCAGGAGGGCAGGACAGGCCCGGGCCCGGGTTCGTAGACGGTTTGACAACAGAAAAGGGCAGGACAGGGGGGCTCTGGTTCGTGGTCCCCCGGGAAACGTAGGGGGAAGGGTTTGGTAAAAAACGGTTTAAAGGGAAACAGGAAAATCTCTGAAAGCTTTCTCCTAGGAAACTACATAAGGGGTCCGGGCCCAGGGCCCCGGAAAAAACCCGGGAAATTTTAAAAAGGGGGGCGTTCCCGGGGAATGACCAATTTCCGGGGGGGGCCCTGCCCCCTTTTAAAAATTTAAACGCCCCCCCCCCGCCCCCCCCCCGCCCCCCCGGGCGGGGCCAAAGCGCCGGGGAACCGGAAAAACAGACCCGGAGCCCCCCGGATTTCCCCCCGGCCCCGGGGAAGTGAGCACCCAGGGGGCCAATTGGCCCCCCCGACGGGACCCCAAAGGGCCCCGCGGCCCCGGGGCTCCCGCTGGGAGAGGGCCCCCCGGGGGCGCCCCCTCCACCGGGAATTGGGCCCGGGGGGGCGCCGTGACGATGGTTTTTTTGATTTATTTTTTGTTTGGGGCCCCGCTTGGGGTTTGTAAAAGGGGCTGTTAAAGGGGTTTGGGAAAATTTATAAGGGGAAAAATATCAGGGGGACAGCAAAGGGTTTCGGGGGTGTCTGATACCCTAAAAAATTGTGGGTGGGTTAAGGAAATTTTCCCGGGGGAATTTTTTTTTGTACACCCTTGCTTTTGGGATTACTCTTCCAGCCCTTCCAGGCCGGGTCAGGCTGTGATTGGCACCATTACTGAAATTCAGCTCTGCTGCTCCTTTTTCCCAGCTGAGCCTGTTGTGAGGACATTACTGATAGAGAGATCGTGAAAAACAATGACACTGAACAGGAAGTCTGGCTTTAAGTGGTGGCCCCCATGAAGCCCCTGGGAGGAGAAACTGTCAAGACACATCCTAAGCTGCTGAGTGACTCTGTTATCTTTGATGTAATAACACATCTATGTTTGCAGAGGCGGATGGCCAAATCATGGTGACAATAAATGTTTTTTTAAGAAAGATAAGATCAGAGATGGAAAAAAGCTCACCTCTGGTAAGACACGCCGGGAAACAATCACCAGGGGCCATTGCTACATCAGTTGGGGAATTAGGGAAGCGTGAAAAAGCAGGAGTAAGAACTTCCTAAATAGAAAAGAACAAAATTGGAAACAATGTCTTGGTAAAAGTCTTTATTTACCTTTTCCCACATGTAAAAAATAAACGAGAAATAGGAAATACCCTTTTTAGAGTCACCCTCTGTTTTTTCTTCCATTCTTGCCTTTCTGTCTGGCCACTTTATCATCTAACAATGAGTGCATCTAGTTTTTTTTTTTGATATTGCTTTAAAATTAAAACAAGGGGCGCGTTGACTGTCGATTTAGTTTTGTTTGAGTCGGACCGAAATCAATAATGAAAAATTTTTTCCCGGGTTTCCTTCAAAAATTGTCCCCGGAAAAAACTGATTTTAAAACTTGTTTGATGCTGTTTTGAAGGGGCAGCCATGGGAAATATTCATTTGATTTAGATTTCTCTTTTGTTCATTAATTTTGTATTTTAATTGCTAAAATAAATTATCGACACTTCTATCTTTGTAAGCATTCTTACCATGCAACATTTTTCCCACACCTTTTACACAGCAGTATTTTTTTTTCCAATTCAACGCTTTATTGATAAACAAAGATAGTACATTTATCTCAAAGTAATCCGGCTATTCCTAATAATGGGACTATACCCGTAACTTTGGCATTAATAGGGGGTACGATCAGAAAAATAGATCATAAAAAAATATATATACGCCCCCCAAATTTTTTTACAATGGTAAGCCTAGATCGCGACTCTGCATATATAACTTAGCATATCCATCTCTGCATATATAACTTAGCATATCCATTATTTTAAAAATACACTTTATCCAATTCTAATATACTCGATAAACCAAAAAACCTGAAAAAGTGCCAAAAATAAAAAAAAAGCAAAAACCGGGTAAAGGGACTTGCAAAACTAAAAATCATTTATTGATAAAATCCAATTTTAAAGGGGGAGAGGACCGATTTTGACATATTATGACCAGAGATATAATAAATTGCGTTTGTTTTTCTAAGTTCGGATCTCTTAAAATATTTTTGTTACTCGTGTACTGAAAAAGCCGTAAAACCCTGGACCACAAAAATTTCCCCAACCCCTTTATTTTTATAAAAAGTTGGGACGTCAGCACTGATTTCTTCCATTATTTGTAGCAAAATAATTCTTTTTAACCGTTCAGAGATGGTTGGGGGCCGTAATTTAGATCCAGTTGTCTTTAAATTAATATGTTATTTATTTTTGTTTGAAATATTGGGTGGTTAAGTGGCATATGACGATTTTTTTGGGGAAAAATTGTATTCTCAAAACATTCTTTTTCTAGATAGAAAGCCAAAAAATTGCTTTCTTGAAATTGAGTTTTATGAAATGACTAAACTTAAAAAAGAGGCTCTGCAACATTGCTTTTGAAAGCGTTTTTTAAACATTTATGTCCCCGTTCTTTCACAAAGTATTCATTTTTTTTAGTGTCTTTTAAAAATTTTTTTTAAAATTTGGGGGGTTTCCCATTTAAAACCCCCCCCCCAAAAGGTTTTTTTTTAAATTTTTTTTAAAATTTTAACAGGTTTTTCACATTCCCAACAGGGAACAAGAGGGAAAATTTGGGAAGGGGGAAAAAACGTGGGGAGAGGGTGGAGGAAAAGGGGAATGGGGAAAGAATGAATACACAGTATTAACATTATGCAGTATTATATCAAGTTGAAATAATAAGCAAAAACTTCAACTGCTTCAAGTAGTAATTCAACAGTGCAATCATGTCCCGAATTTTCAACGAACTGGAAATTGGTTTACCCTGGAACAGTCCAAGATCATCCTGTCCTTTAAAACCAATAATGTTTTACCTCTTGGTATAATGTAGATCCATAGTAACTAGTCCGCATCAACAGTATAAACATTTGCAAATTAAACATCCTTTTTTTCCCCGGGGGGGTTCAAAACTACCCTGGGTAGAGGAGTTTTTTTTTTACTTAATTAATGAAAAGAAATCTCGTCCCTTGACAAGGTTAAAATAATGATTTTTTTTTGAAATAAAAATTTTCACTTCAAAAAATTTTTTTTCGTTTAAATAAGCTCCTTTGCAGCAATTCCAGCATTTCGACCTCTGGGTTCGAGTGTTAACTTTGAGGTAATCTGGAGAAAAATTTACCCCATGTTCCAGAAAACCCTCCCCCAATTGGATTGCTTGATGGGCACTTTTTGCGTACCATTGGTCGAGTGCCCCCAAACTCAATGGAAATCTGGTGACTGCGCCCGGCCACTCCCTTACAGATAGAATACCCGCTGCCTGCTTCTTTTCCCCAAATAGTTTTGGCTTTAAATTTTTGGGGGGGTTTGGGTCTTGTCCTGTTGCAGGTGAAGTTGGTCCAAACAATCACTGCCTCAGGGTATGGCATGATTGCAAAATGGAGTTATAGCCGTCATTATTTAAAATCCCCCTTTTACCTTGTACAAATTCCCCCCCGTTGTGGAAAGTTCAGTTTCTTGCAATTTTTCCGGGGGGGAAAAGCCCCTTTTCTTCAGCACAAAAATTTGACTGTGGTTTCACCTGAAGAGTTCTCTTTTTCTGGCCTTTTGCGAGTTTTAAAAGAACCCAAAAAAGGGAATGCTCCAGACTCTCAACTAGCTCAAAAAAGGTCATTTTTAAAAGGTATTTTCACACGGTGCTTTTTTGGGTTTGCATTTTTTTGCGGAAGGACAAAAAATTATTCCCTTTACTTGCATGCACAAAAATCAGGGTTTAAAAAATCTTTGGGAAAAATTTTTTTGCCGAAATTTTGTGCGAAAATGTACAGTTTAAATTTAAACTGCCTTTCCTGCCCCCAAAAAACCCGGGGAGAAAAAAAATGCTTAAAAAACCAACTGGGGGAAAAGGGCCCCCCTTATAGTTTTCTCTAATCAGCAAAACAATCCAAAATTTTCCAATGCTTTTTTTTTAAAAAATTTTGAAAAACCACTTTTTTACTTTGGGAACCCGGGAAATGTTGGTTTTTTGGAAAAAGGGGCCCCTCTATACCCCCCAATTTAAGATATTGAAATTAAACCCAAACCGGACATTTGAGTTTGGAAAATAGCCCTTTTTACCTTTATAAATTTGTTTGGGGAAGGGGAAATTTTTGATTCTTTTTAATGTTAGTTTTCTTTGAAAAAAAAAACCCATTTTTTCCTTTGAAAAAAAAAGGGGAAATTTCTTTGTGCCCCCAAAATTTTTTGAAGGGTTTAGTTTTTTTAAAGTTTTTTTATATTATATTTATATTTTATATTTATTATTTTAAATTTTATATATATTTATTTTTATTTAAATATAATATTGTAAGGGGTTCACCCCATGTTCGGCCCCCAAACTTGGCCCCGGGCCGGGGGGACAGTTCGCTTTTGGGATCGCCGCTTTTGGTTTAAAGGGAAAAAGAAAGTGGACACAGGGATTTTTTTTGAAAGTCTGGCCTCCCCCAGTTTTTTTCCCTTCAAAAAAAGCAAAAACATTTTCAGCAAACAAAAAAAAAACCCCTCCCGCCGTCCAGGCCCAAAAATAAAACTTTAAGAGGGGCCCCTCTTGGGTTTTGGTCGGGGTTTTTACTCCCAGACCCCCAAAAAATTTTCCCCCACACGGGTACAAAAATATTTCCTTGGGCCTGGCTTTTTTTCGGGCCTGGGAAAAAGAAACCCGGATACTCTCCTAGGCGGGCCCCCAACCGTCCCCCACGGGGACTTTTGGGGCCCACTCCCCCTTGGTACACTAAAAGGCCCAGCCAAATTTAAAAGGCCTCTGATTTTGGAAAAAGCAGCTGAGCAATTTCCCAAAATTTACCACTGAGTAATTAACCCCGGGTTTCCCCCTTGCCAAAACTGAAATGTAAATTTCAAAGGTGCCCACCGCCACTTTATCCCCCCTTTGTTTAAAAGGCCCGGTAGGCCTTTTCCCCTTGGCAAAAAACCTTCCCCCCGGGCCCAAAAGGGGCCTATTGTGGGGTTATCCCCCTTTTGAAAGGACACTCTGCAGCTGGTTTTTTTTTGGGGGGAACACAGTCCCTTTCCACCGAAAGGATACGGGGGAGTCATCCCCCAAAACCCCATCTACTTATCATCTTTCCCAGCTTCCCCTGGGGACTTGCTGTAATCCCGTTAAACCAATTTTTTGAAACCCTTTTGCAAAGGGGAAAAACCCCTCCCAAACCCCAGGATTGGGTTTCCTCTTTTTTCCTGAGCCCGGGGGTTTTGTTCCCTATCACTATTGGTTCTCTCGAATTTTTACCTTTTTCCCCGGGGAAACCCTCTCTCCACTTTTCCTCAGATGCTAAGCCCAAAGGGGGGTCCTACTCCTATTTCCGAAAGGTTTCCCCAGAAACTCACCCCGGTTTATTTTTGGGGCCAAACCGCCAGGTCCCCGGGCCCCTTTTCCCTTTTCCCCAAACCCCATAAGTGGGCTTGTCTTTGCACAACGTCAAACAGCGACTTCCTGGGGTATCTCTCCATTACCAATTACACCTTTTTCCTACAAATTTCATGTTTAAAATAAAAGAACCACCCCCCAAAAATCCAACCCCCCCCCTGATCACCTTCATGTCTTTATTCTGGTTCAGGGCCCCCCTCCTAACTTTCTCCACTAAAAAACCCCCCCTTTCTCACCTACCATCAAATGAGGACTGCCCCCCATCCAAGTATTTGAACCCATTTTCTATCTCGAGGTGCACTTTCCTTGACGCGGGGCCACGTACCCTTTTGCTCTGTAATTTTAGAGACACTCTGTTTTGCATTCATCCCCTGAGGTGTCCTCTGTCCCAAAACAAAACCTCTTTTCCTGGGTTTGGACCTAGGTGGGGGGGCGGGGAATCCTTTCTGGCCCCTGTTCATCCCTATCTGAACTGATCCTCACAGCAGTGTCTTGCCCCTTCTCCTTCGTGGGTATCCACCTGCTCCTTCCCATAAAGACTGGTCTCCTTAATGCCCCCTCAATTTTCATGCATTATCTGTCTCTCAAAACTATCTGTTATTCCCCTTTTTTTCCCTCTGTCCCTCAATGTGTTTGGGCACCTCTCCCTCGGCTGTGTCTGCAGTCCCGTGGGGGATTTTTCCCTCAATATCTCCTGAATCCGTTACCCCGGAGAAATCTCGGTGTCCGTTAGGCCACCCTGAACCTGGATGCAAAAAGGGTCCTTGGTACCTTGAGTCAATGTGGACACTTGTTCCTGGTTCTCCCTTCCCCATCTCAGAGTCTGCTTTTTGGTGTGCTTGGGGATACGTTTATCACCTGGACCCAATTACTCCACACCTATAGCGGGACACCCACTTCCTTCTAGCCTTTCCCTGTCATGACCATGTTTTGCAGGGTTTGTAGCTCTTGCAACACATTCACCCTTTAGAGCCCTGTAGAGAAGCACTTGGTCTACAAAGGTGACATTGGTTTCACAAAAATACCCATTTTAAACAGGGGCCATCATTTCCGAACCTAACTTCTGCATACCTAGACCACTACCCTCAAAGGGAAAATTTAAATGCCTTTTTTCTGCTTATTTCCCCCTTTCCCCTGGGCATACCCTGAGTGTACTGGGTTTCCCCAAAAAAGGGGCTAATTACCTGCCATTTGTGCTGTTGTCCACCCTACCACTGGGGGCGCATTGCAATTTGCCTTAATCACGTTCACCAGGGGCCCTTTGTCATGGTGCCCCTTTTACCATCAAAAACCCCAGGGCTTTTTTACAATTGGGGGGCTTCATACTCTGATTTTCCCCCACGGAAAAGGATTGGATACCTTGTTTTTTGGGAAACCACCTTACCCCTGGGGATGATTGTTAACCCTTTTTCCCCTGGTTATCTCCCCGGGGACACAACCTTAAAATCCCGCTTTTTAAAACCCCAAACCCTCTGGGGCAACCTGAGCTGGGGATTGCTGGAGCGTCATTCCTAAAGAAGGTTCACTCTTTAACTAATTTTCTTATTGTCCGGGACACCTTTCCCTGGCACTTCTCTCATTGCCCTTCTAACGACTTACTGCAGTCATGGCGGGGATTTTTTCCTTCACATCCCCCCAGGGCAGCAGAGTTGAGTACTGGCCCCCCCTGTTCAGACAGGTTTTTTCACAAAAATAACATTTTCAATAGAATCAGCATGCAATACATTGAGCCCATCAGATTGCCCGTCCCACCCAAAACGCCCGGAAAATTGCTTCCTGGGGGTTTTTTGGTCTGGGGGGGGGCCCTTTCTGGAACCCCCGTCCGCCCGGCCAAGTTTCCCAAAAAATTCATCTGTTTTACTTTTTAACGTTCTTTTTTATGTCATATTTAAACAGGAACAGTTTAAACCCCCTTTCCGTGGGGGTCCCCATTTTGGAAAATTGTCCCTGGCCCTTTTGGGGAAAATTTTTGGTGCAGTTTAATCGTCCAAAAAGTGGGATTAACCCCCGGGAAAACCCCTGGACCCGGGGTGGGGAATTCTGGGGCCCCCCCTTTGTGGGGAAAAAAATTTTAACACCCCCTTTTGCTGCTGGGGGGGGCACCTCCAGCGGGGATTTCCCTTTGGGCTGGACGGTGGCAGGGGTTTCCCCTTTTAAATGAAGTTTGGTTTTGCCCTTTAAAAACGCAGAGTCTGCCCACTTGGGGGACTCCATTTTTTCTGGGGGGACTTTTTATCAAAAAACCTTTTTGGGGATTTTAGACTGCTAATAAGTGAGGGGGGTCCCCCCCCCTGTTCTTAGGGGAATTTTTAACGGGGGAAACAAACCAGCTTTTCCCCTTTTGGGCAGGGGGCAAACGTCTTTTGAAAGGGGGCAGGGTTTTCCCCAAAACCCCGCCACCCCCCAAAATTTCTGGTGCCCCCCTTTTTGGCCCCCCACAAACTGCCGGGGAAAAAACGGGGTTTCTCCCAAGTATGTTTTAACACACACAGTTTCCCTCATATATTAAGCCCCATGATGGGCAGCCCCAAGCAAAGGCCCTAAAAAATAATAAAACCACATTTTTTACCAGCCCCCTGGTCGATTTTCAGAAAGAATTTTTAGGGGCCCCCGGGGCTTTTACTCGGGGAGATTTTTTCCTCCCAGTCCAAAAAACAACCTTTGGGGGAAACCCTCCATTTGGGCATCCACTGTGTTTTCACTTTTTGGGTCCCCCGGGCCCCTTTTGAATTCAATGGTCCGTTTCTGTGCCCCCCCTTTTGCACCAATTTCACGCCACTGCCGTATTCCCGTTCCCTGGGGTCCAGCCCGGGGAGGTCGATGCGCCCGCTTTCCCCACCCCAAAATGTAAGCTTTTCCACCCCCTTGTTGGGGCCCGCCATCTTGGCCCAAACCGGGGGGGGGACACTCTCGTTTCGGGTATCGCCGCTTTGGTAAACGGAAAAAAGAAAAGTTGACACGGGGTTTTTCTCTTAAAGGTCTGGCCCCCCCCCCAGCTTTATTTTTTTAAACCCACAGCAAAATTTATTTCCAGCAAAAAAAATTTTAAAACCCCTAGGCCACCCGCCACTAAACAAAAAGAAACAGAAAAGTCCCTCTTTTCCCGTGGTTGGGTTTACTACCCGGGAACCCCCCAAAAACCAATGTACTTTCCCCCAAACTTTTTTTCCCCCCAAATAAGCCCCTTTTTGGGCCTGGCTTCTCTAAACCCTGGGGGAAAACCCCCCCAAGGAAAACTTTTCCTTTGGGGGCCCCTGCACACTTTCCCCCCACGGGGGGGACTGTGAAGCCCCCACCCCCCCTTTTTTTACAGGAAGCCCGGGGAACTATTTAACAGCCCCCTCAAAGGGCCCGTTTCCCCGGGCTTTTTTCCCCGCCCCGGATTTGTTAAAGCCGGATTGCGTAAAAAAAATTCCGGGTGAATAAGGGGGGGGCGCCTTTAATTAAAATTGGGTTCTTTGTCACTTTCTCCCCCCGCGGTGGATTCGCCGAGCGGGGAGGAGCGACGGAATCCACTGTTTCTCTATGAGAGCAGTGGATTACCGTAATTACTCCGACGGATTGGCACCGTACTGCAGCGCAAATCCGGCGCGCAGTATGGCGCTAATCTGCGGATAAATAAGCCGTGTGAACGAGGCCTAAGTTGGACAAGCAACTGAGCAACTCTTCTAATTATCCCCTGAGTAATTAACTCCTGGTTACCCTTGCCAAACTGCTGGTCTTCCTCACTGACAGCCAGCAACTTGGTAACCCATACCTTGGAACTCAGCTGCTGCAGAACATCTAGTGGCGGAGAAATGCGATCTTCTAAGGTCGCACCGGCACAATATATAGAGATATATATATATATATATATATTATATATATATATATATATATATATATATATATATATATATATATATATATATATATATGTGGGGGGGGGGAGAAAGGTAGGGAAAGGTAAACCTGAGGACACACGGGCGACCCACTCCACCGAACCTGCCTTCACCCTCGGATAACAAAGAACAAGGTTATATATTTTCTATGTTGGAGAGGTGAATTGGAGATTATTCTCCTATTGATTGCTTCAAGTACCACTTTGTAGATTTAAAGCATGTTCTAATACGGGCTTTAACATGGTTTGGGAGAATGTCAATAATGGGGTAATAGATTTTGAAAACATTTTCAACCTTAGATTCCTTTTGGAGAGAGGACTCCACCCAGTCCACCCTGGATTCTTTTTAAAACAATGGATGTCTGCATGAGATAACTCCTTTTTGTGAACTGCAGTACTTTGTTTTCATTGTCGATCAACAATCAGCAGCATAGAGCAAAAATAATTATTTGCTGGAGGTAACAAGTTATGCACCTTGTGTTAAGTAATCTCTCAATGTCAGATCGTGAACTGAACCATGGCTACACAATCATGGAGTAAGCTTTCTCTTTCTGTATGTCCATGCAGAACGTGAGGAGTAGTGTACACACCAGAACCATAGAGGGAGCTGTATGAACATGTGTCTAAACAATCACACCACAATCCTTCCGCCACACAGGCCCTGCCATCACTGCATAGGGAAAGAATTTGCAAAGGTCATATTTTACAAAGTGACATAACTCGTATTTCTAAATTTCATAGAATGCTTCCAGAACAAGGAAAAATCAGCAGCTACACAAAGAAAGAGATTGGGGAAGAGTTATTAATACTGCTACACCAACTGGCATGGATACATTGATAGATTTGCTCTGTTGTGTATTATAGTTTTATTAACATGTTTCTGCCTTTAGCAATAATAAATAATAATCTTAATTATAGTGCGCCAACATATTCTGCAGCACTTATCAATTAAGAGGGTATAGGTACAGACAAAAAATATATCAGACACAAGGTGTGAGGTCCTTGCTCACAAGAGCTTACAGACTATTAGGGTGTATGGGAGAGCCGAAGAGTGAGAAATGCTTGGTTTACACAATGGTCCAGCCATGTTACATAAATATAGGTTACATGAAAAGCAGATGAACCTGCCACCTAGACCAAACATCTATATACAGATAATTGCCTGTGAGTGTCCAAATGCAGCGAGTGACAGAAATTTGTGTGATAGAAAGTGGTGGGGGTTAAACATTAGGAATCTTGGTAGGCTTGCCTAAGAAGATGTATTCTCATCATGGTGCACTTAAAACTATGAGGGTTATGAGTTTGCCTGATCATACGGTGTACTATGTTCCAGAGAACTAGTGCAGCACATGCAAAATCTTGGACACGGGCATGGGAGGTTTGGATGATTTGTCATGTAATCTAAGATCAACAGCAGAGTGCTGAGACCTGGTAGGGTGGTAGACAGAGAGGAGTGAGGAGATGTAGGGGGTGCAGCGCTGTGGAGAACATAATGGGTGAGAGTGATGAGTTTATTCTGTATCCTGTACTGAATGGGCAACCAGTGCAGTGACTGACACAGGGTAGAGACATCAGTATAGTGGCTGGAAAGAAAGAGGAGCCTGGCTGCTGCATTCAGGGCAGATTGGAGACAGGAGAGTTTGCAGAGAGGGAGAACGATAAGCAGGGAGTTGCAGTAGTAAAGACGAGAAAGAATAAGAGCAACAGTGAGAGTTTGAGTTGCTTCCACAGTGATAAACTGACAGATTCTGCAAGGGATTGGCTATAGGGGGTGAAGGACAAGTCAGAGTCTAATATAACCCCAAGACAGTGGGCCTGCTACCTAGGAGTTATGGTGATACCACACACAGAGACAGAAATAGCAGGGTGAGGTTGGTTTGTAGACTGCGGGATGACAAGAAGTTTTGTTTTAGTGAGGTTTGAGAAAGAGAGAGGACATGATGTCAGAGACAGCAGACAGACACTGGTGTTCTGTAGCAGGGCAGGAGAGGTGTATAATTTTGTGTCATCAGCGTACTGGTACTGGATGCCAAATCTGCTGATGGTTTGTCCAGTGGGGCTGTGTAGATTGAAAAGAGAGGACCTAGAACTGATCCCTGAGGAACCTCAACAGCAAGAGGGAGAGGAGAAGTAGTAGAACCGGCAAATGAGACCTGAAGGAGCGATCAGCGAGGTAGGATAAGAACCACGGTGTCAAACGCTGCAGAGAGAGCAGTTTTTGTGTAGTGTAAGGTGCGAAAACCTGATTGAAGAGGATTGAAAAGAGAGTTAGAGATAGCGAAATAGGCGAGAGTAGACCAAGCGTTCCAGGAGTTCAGAAATGAAGGTAAGGTTAGAGACTGGTCAGTAATTAGCAGCGCAGGACGAGTCCAGAGGGGGCTTCTTTAGTAAATGGTTTATAACAGTGTGTTTAAAGGAGGATGGGAAGATCCCAGTTGAGAGAGAAAGTTGAAGATTGCAGTTAGGTGAGAGAGGACAGCTGGAGAAATAGACTGGACAAGGTGGGAGGGAAAGGAGTCAATGGAGCAGGTGGTAGGGCGAGCAGACGAGAGAAGCTTCGATACTTCTTCTGTCATCAAGGTGAGTGCTGCAGAGTAGAGGACGTGCGGGGAGGGACGGGATGCTTGATACTTGGGGATTGAGATGCAATGTTTTGATGGATACTGTATATTTTCTATTTGAAATGAGTGGCCAGGTCTTCAGCACAGAGGTCAATAACCGGGGCCTGAGTCTTAGGCCTACAGAGGGAGTGGAAAAAGTCAAACACTCATTTTGGGTTGTTGTGTAATGTTGAGATGAGGGAAGTGAAATATTCTTGTTTGGCGCAGTGAAGGGCAGTGTGGTAAGTCCCTAGCATGAATTTGTAGTGGAGAAAGTCTGTAGGTAGCTTTGACTTTCTCCACAGACGTTCAGCACACCTGAAACAGCGCTGCAGAAAGCAAGTCTGAGGTGTGTGCCAAGGCTGCGGGCGTCTGACTCTGGTGGTGCGGTGTATGAGTGGTGCCAATATGTCCAGGGTGGTTGAGAGAGTTTCATTATAATGTTTAACAGCCAGGTCAGAACAGGAGAGGGAGTAGACTGGGGACAGGGCAGGCTATATGGTGTCTATGAGTTTCTGAGTGTTGATGGAGCGGATATTTCTTAATGTGTGATGTGCAGGTGTGTCCAGAGAAGGCTGAGAATTAGTGATAGTGAAGGAGATAAAGTTATGATCACAGGAAGCATACATCTCTACACCAGAAGAATATACAGTATACAAATTCAAATTGTAACTTACCCAAAAGCTTGTTAACACATTTCTTTGATTTGGTTCTTTCTTTTTATCTACTATTAGGACATATGCAGTGGCATAGATACAGGGGTTGCAGTGGTCCACAGGTTCATCTTGCCAAACAGCTTCTGACTGAGGCTAAGTTTGCCGGTATATACTGATACCAGCCGTTTTGCCCACTGAAGGAGTGTCGCGATACAATGACATCATTGTGCCAATTCCTGTACTAGGCCCTATGCCTAGGCTTGTGGCCTAGTAGATGCTGGAAATGGCGTCCAGGAGTGAGTGGCGTGCTGATGTCACGCTACCCGCTCCGGATTATTGAGTATTTTTTTTTTTTTTTAATAGTGGGAGGGGGACGGAATACCTACCCTAAGTGGCCCCGACTACCTACTCTAAGTGGCCCTATCTAACTGCCTACCTTTCATAAGGTCCCTATCTATCTGCCTATCTACCACAAGGGGCCCTATTTACTTGCCTACCAGAAATGGCCTTACCTACCTGTCTACCTACCAGAAGTGGCCCTATACTGAAGGGGGACTTTACCTACTGAATAGGAAGAGTCTGCTCACTTATGTAATTTTTAAGGTCTAATCTACCTCAAAGAAGTAACTTCCTATCCATCTGTCTAATCTGGGGGGCTGTCTACTATATGGAGTGTTCCTAAATAATGGTGGCACAAATGAGGGCCCTATAGTTGGGGGAACTTTCACTGGAGTCTAACATGTTTGTGAAGTAAATTCTGCAGGGACGATTTGTGGCCGGGAGAAGACATCATGAGGGTCTGGACTGGATGAAGAAATGAAAGAGAACGATTCTCATCAGATAAGAGAGTCCCTAAATGTAACTGTCCTGCAATCACTTATACGTCTGCAGTGCCTGTGTTAAACTGGTACCTACCACTATATGGTCATTGTATGGTCATAATAGTGGTCTTAGTGTAATGGTTTATATTCAGTAACAGTACGATGGTATTATTCAAGCCGTATATAGTGGTAAGATGTGGTCATGATGTAGCGGTATTATTTGGTTCTTTTATATTGTTGTTATTGGAATTATTGGTCTTTGTATATTTGGTCAGTAACTTTATGATGGTATTAGTCACTATGTATATACAGTAAATACTTGTATATGTACTGACCTGCAGAATACAGATAACATATCAATTAAACTGTTGGTGGGGGGAGGCAAGATGGACAGGTACTTTGACTGTATAACTTGTTTTTCTTTGGCCCCATTTGAAATTTATTTTCTTCTATTGGACAATTCCTTTTAATAACAATAATTTTCTGCAGCGCGCTACACCGCAGACATCCGCCACTTCAAGTAGGGAACCTGTTGTTGAAAAGTATTGGTCCACAGACGGTGTCTGGGAGTAAGGGGGCCCCAAGCTGAAGTTTTGCACCCAGGCCCATAAATCTTTAGCTACACCCCTGGATGTGTGTTAACAAATGTATGTAGTTCTAAGTCAAATCTATGTAGAAATATAGAAGTATAGAAATACTGAAGAATTTACTACAACTGTACGTGCTTTGACAAATCTGATGCCTTGTAAGGTACTGAAAAGTCTAAACTACTACACAGCAGGTAAGCAGCAGTCACATCTTTTATGCAGCTTTAGACCATGTTTATACACTTCATATTCTTTAGTCATCGTGACCTACAAATCTTAAAATCTGCGTGTATTAGCCTGCAGATTGTAACCACTTCACTACAAAGGATGAAAACAGCAGCATTTCTGTGTCTGCATAAACTTATCATTTAAGCAGCATGCCTTCACATTTGGTCTGATTATTTTTCCACAACATTTTCTTAAAATCCACTTGGATGTACTGTACCTCTGAGTGGATTTTTAGTGCAGGAACTGCACTGGAAATCTGCAATAATGCATCAATGTAAGTAGTTGCCCATTGCAAACAGTAAGTCCTCCTTTGTTGTTGTTGTATATTTGCTTTCTAAGTGAATCAATTTGCTAAATGTTTTTATTAAAAATGGCCAATTATTTTTGTGCTGTGGAGTCTTTGTAATTTCTTCATGTTGTTACCTGTCTTGCTGCCCTATACTTGTCTCCTCCATTATCTCATTGTTAGGCTATGTTCACACGGCTTATTTTGGGACGTTTTTCAGCCCATAATTCGCGCTGTACTGCACGAATTAGGGGCTGAAATATGTCCCAGTCATTATAGTAATCCACAGTTCTCCTAGAGAACAATGGATTACGTCTCCTCTCCCTGCTCGCACAATACTGCGAGCGGGGAGAGAAGTGACATGTCAATTGCTAGCGCCGTATACGCGCCATGAATAATGAATGTCTATGGGGTCGGCGGGCTGCTGATCGCCCCGCCCCCGCTGCAGAGCACACGGCGTAATTGCGGGCGAAATACGTCCCCCAATTACGCCGTGAATAAGCCGTGTGAACCCTGCCTTACAGATAGCAGCAAAGTAGGAGAGAAGGTTGATCAGAGTGGGGATAGGGAATAAAGCATCCAAGTTTTCAGGGAAGGAAGATTACGTACTCTATTATAGAGTGAGTGTACAGGGAAGCACTCTTAGCACAGAGGAAGGAAGATATTAGTCCTCAGCTTCAGTGTCAGCACAGTAGAGAGTACATCATGTCTTACTGTTGTACCTGGGGCCCACATGTGGAGTTGTTTCTGGGGGCCCACACTACAACTACTGTACATGACTAAACATACTGGACATGCCACTTACCTTCTCCCACAGACCTGCTAGGCCCAGGACCCCACCAAGATTCTCCCCTGTGGTCCATTCCGGCCCTGGAGTAAATCACAACACACAGATATTACATCCAGTATGTTTTACTGATAGGGTCAACACCACAGGAGAAAGGACTGAAACCAGGAACAGGATGCAGACTGTATATCAGGAGGTCTGACAATGAAAAAAATGCAGCCTGAAGCTTAGTGCAACTTAAAGGAGTTGTCTCATTACAAGCTTTCAGCCTGCTTCAAAGGCAAAGGAGCAAAGGATTTTTGAATTCAGGGGCGTGCTTCTTGGCTGCCTCTTCTCCTCCCTCTTCCCCCCTCCCCTCAGCATACAGACAGCTCTCCTCCATAACTTCTATACAGCAGTGGGGGAGGGAGGGGACGAGGGGGTTTGCTGCCAGAGTTAACCCTGTGTGTGCCTGCCTAGGTCTGCTGCAGGCTCTTGCTGCTAGATCAGCTGTATTGTCAGCTCCACGGAGACAGCAGAGAGAGGGCTGATCTATGAGTGTGGAGAGGTCTGTGAAGCTGTGATTGCTAATAGCAGAGCAGGGGGGATGTAAGTGTTCCTATACCCCCTGCTGTAGCATACAAATCTCCACATCTCCAGCAACAAACAAATCCTGTCAGAACAGACACAGGGCAGCTGTGAAGTGTTGCTATAATCACGATGTGTCACTAATACAGCAGAGCAGGGAGGGATATGAACTGTTCACATGCCCCCCTGATCTGTTCTATTAGTATAGTCACAGCTCCACAGACACATCATGATTATAGTAACACACAGGGTCACTGCTGTCACATCTATTGATCAGCCTCACCTCTGCTCTCCTCAATCTGTGTAGAGAGCAGGAGGAAGCAGGCACACACAGGGTTAATCCAGGCAGCAGAGACACAGAAGCCAGAGCCCTCCCTCTCCCTCCACTACAGAAGCATACTGTGCTGGAGGGGCTCTGTGCTCTGACCTGTATTCTGAAGGTGATGAGTCATCAGACCTGACAGCCAGTGAGATAAAGATCAACAGGTCTGCTGCTATAGAGATTTGAGAAGCTGATGTACTACTACTAACAGGGATAACTCAAAAGCAGTAGGACATTTGTAATGAACATATATTGCAAAGCTGCTTGTTTTTTTAAAGATCTTTTAATTAAAAACCCAATCATTGTAGCGAGACAACCCCTTTAAGATAACCAAAAACATAAATTTTTTCTATGTGAAAGGTGTCCATAGCCTTAAATTCCAGTTCTCATTCACAGAAGTGACATGTTTGGTTGCATTAAACTCCACTTTTTGCTATTTTACTAGTTTTTATATATGATGTATGCTTATCAAATATTGAGTTAAAGAAGTAAATCCGCAACTCTTTTCATTGAGACGGTAAAACATGTCTTGTGAGTCGCTTCATTTTTTTTTATAATGTCAAACCCAGTAGTGCTTCTTCCTCTAAAAATTCAGCCTGTACATGGAAGTCCAGTGATGCACCCCAGTAATGCATGCTGTATAGTAAATTGGTACATCCTTAGACATTGTTGTCTTGCTTCACCTACCAGTTGGCTTACTTGCGACCAATATATTGCACCAAAATTTTAGGTTAGTTTTGGCACATGGTGTCACATTTCAAGCCATGCCCCTCTTTGCCAAACCACAATCCTTTTCTTGTAAAACATGTACTTTGTTGAGCAAGCTACAATAATTGAAAACATAGTAAATATGGTACAATTATACCAGTTTTAGAGTATATTGGAGGGAAATATATGAAGTCATTTATGCCAGTATTCTAGCACAATGCTTTTTTTTATGCCGAGCTTAATTTTTTCCTTTTTTGGAAAATGGGCGAGCTTAGCAAAAAAGGGGGCATAGCCTCGAAAGTGGTGCAAATTAAAAGGGTTTTCTCACCCCAAAGATTATCTTTAAATATTTAGGCAAAGATAAATAAATACATAAATATATTGCTGTTTTGATTTGGCTTTGTTTAGAAGATTTTATCTCCTGCTTATATACACAAGTTTCTCTAGGTCACCAACCATCCCTCTCTCCTCAAATTGCTCTAGCAGCCTTGCCCGAGACCATGGTGAGTCACTCCTTGCTAAGTGTTATCTCCAGCACAGGAGCCTCTTTATCTCATTTACTGACAAACTTTACCCTTTAGAGCTCTGTAGCCTTCTGCACTATAGTTTACAAACCTCCAGTAGTCATGTCACTGTAACAGCTTCAGCAAGGATTAGCAGAGCTGATAAGCCAATAACTGCTGTAGAACCACCCACAGTCTGATCGGAAAGTGGGAACGTAAAGCTTCCAGTGGCTCTGTGAAACAGCATGGTGAGACAACCCCTATAAGCCCGAAATCTTCTCCAGGTCTCAGGTGGCTTAGATTTTTTTTAGTCTGGCGCACAGACACTGAAATATGCATCAATGTTAATAAACCTTAATAAATGTGGCACATCTTACTCCTGTGAAGGCGTATTTCCTGGCAGTCTTAATACCTTTCCCCCATTGACGCACAGTTCTGCTGCATTTGGAATAGTAACTCCTCCCAGAGAGGTCCGAGTCCTACCATAGTGACAAGTTAAAAAGAATTTTTAAAAAACTACAAGGATTATCCCATTTTATTATTGCAGTAATTGTAGCCAGATTGAAGCAAGTTACAAGCCGTCCACAGAGAACGGGAGGTGGCTGCGCTTGTACAGTTCTCCCAGTTTAGTGTCGATAATTGTTAAGGGCCTTAATTCAGACACCAAGAGAAGACTATTGCTGACAGAGCTTAAACAATTGAAAGCAGAAATAGTCTTCCTTCAAGAAACCCACTTTAACAAAGAAGGGAATTTTAAATTTATTAGGCATTTGTATCCGACGGCGTATGTCTCCTCCCACTCTAGGAAAAAAGCGGGGGTAGCTATATTGCTAGCAAGCACCTGTCCTTTTCAGGTCCAGCACTCTATCATTGATGATAACGGCGTTACATAATCCATAAGGGAACGTACCTGGGCGCCTTTTACTTTATGCAATATTTATATACCTAATCAAGCCCAGATTCGCTTCCTCAACAGAGTCCTTTTAAAGTTAAAGCGCTTCCCTTCATCCACGGTTATAATTGGAGGTGATTTTAATATGGCATTTTCTGAATCTGCAGATAGATTGCACCTTAGGGTTCAAACTACCGCTCCCACCCAGTCTAGGATCTCCAGGGATTTTAGGAAACTTATCAGAAAGCACGCTATGATGTTATGGGAAGTCCATAAAGCGGTCTTCCGGGGATGGTGTATTTCCATAGGTACTAGAATTTTTAAAAAAACATGAACCAACGTAGGGACTTCCTTCAGACCCGTGCCGACTAAGGTTAAGTTGAGAAAAATAATAGATATTCGTGCGCAGCTTAAAGCTTTGGCCTTGACCAAGACTGAAAAGTTGTTGCTTTATTCGAGACAGAGGTATTACGAAAGGGGTAATAAGGCGCACACACTGTTGGCGAGGCAGCTGAGGGAGGACTTAGACAAATGCAATCTGCAGGCTTTAAAGGATGGTGGAGGTCAAGTGACATATGACCCAGATACGATTGAGAAATTGTTCCATGAATATCTTTCCAAGCTTTACTCGCTTCCTGACACTCTTCCTATTAACAGAGAAGAGAGGAACAGCAGGTTACAAAACTTTCTGTCATCTTGTAACTTACCATCTTTGTCTGCTGAAGCGGTAGACTCCCTTAACTCCCCAATTACCTCTGAGGAGATGGAAGCGGCCCTTAAATCTATGCCCCCCCGGTAAAGCTCCTGGTTCAGATGGATTGACTTTAGAGATGGGCGAATTTCTCAAAAATTCGATTCGGTGACTTCGACGAATTTCCCGACAAAAATAAATTCGGTCCGAATTACTTCGGGACGAAACGCGTTAAAAAAAAGCTATTTCCAGGCTGCACAGAGCCTGCAGGGTGCTGTAGAACGTTGTGCTATGCTTAAATATGCAGAGGGAGCTTGGTTTGGTCTTCATACAATGTTGTTTTTTAGTATGACACGCAGATGACTGCCGCCGCTCTTAGAATCGCTTCACTATAAAAATTCCCTGGGCACTTAAGAGGGCAAAACTGACCAAAAAACTGAAGGGGGAATGTAGCCTGATAAAGTCATGGCAGCGACAGCTGGAAAAAAACAAGCTGAGGGCTCAGATGGCAACATCAGTGACAGAGTGTGGAGGTGACGGCGGCAGCCACAGCAGCATGAGGTCAGGCAGTGGCACAATGACATTCTGGAGGTGGCACAAACAGGAGTAGGCCACAGAGTGGCACAATGACACATTGTGGAGGTTACAACAGCAGCAGCAGCATGAGGTCAGGCAGTGGCACAATGACATTCTGGAGGTGGTAAAAACAGGAGTAGGCCACAGAGGGACACAATGACACATTGTGGAGGGCACGACAGCAGCAGCATGAGGTCAGACAGTGGCACTATGACATTCAGGAGGTGGAAAAAACTGGAGTAGGCCACTGAGTGGCACAATGACAGAGAGTGGAGGTCACGGCAGCAGCCCACAGCAGCAGCATGAGTCAGACAGTGACACAATGACACAGTGTGTAGGTCACGGCAGCAGCAGCATGAGGTCAGACAGTGGCACAATGAAATTCTGGAGGTGGCAAAACAGTAGTAGGCACAGAGTGGCACAATGAAAGAGAGTGGAGGTGACGACGGCAGCAGCATGAGGTCAGAGAGTGGCACAATGACATTCTGGAGGTGGCAAAAACATGGAGTAGGCCACAGAGTGGCACAATGACAGAGAGTGGAGGTGACGGCGGCAGCAGCATGAGGTCAGACAGTGCACAATGACATTCTGGAGGTGGCAAAAACTGGAGTAGGCCACAGAGTGGCACAATGACAGAGAGTGGAGGTGACGGTGGCAGCAGCATGAGGTCAGACAGTGGCACAATGACATTCTGGAGGTGGCAAAACAGTAGTAGGCCACAGAGTGGCACAATGACAGAGAGTGGAGGTGACGGCGGCAGCAGCATGAGGTCAGACAGTGGCACAATGACATTCTGGAGGTGGCAAAAACTGGAATAGGCCACAGAGTGGCACAATGACAGAGAGTGGAGGTGACGGCGGCAGCAGCATGAGGTCAGACAGTGGCACAATGACATTCTGGAGGTGGCAAAACAGTAGTAGGCCACAGAGTGGCACAATGACAGAGAGTGGAGGTGACGGCGGCAGCAGCATGAG
Source organism: Phyllomedusa bahiana (assembly GCA_025379985.1). Lineage (NCBI taxonomy): Eukaryota > Metazoa > Chordata > Amphibia > Anura > Hylidae > Phyllomedusa > Phyllomedusa bahiana. The sequence goes on along the minus strand of JAODAL010001377.1, from coordinate 20,121 downwards.
GTCAGACAGTGGCACAATGACATTCTGGAGGTGGCAAAAACTGGAGTAGGCCACAGAGTGGCACAATGACAGAGAGTGGAGGTGACGGCGGCAGCAGCATGAGGTCAGACAGTGGCACAATGACATTCTGGAGGTGGCAAAAACTGGAGTAGGCCACAGAGTGGCACAATGACAGAGAGTGGAGGTGACGGCGGCAGGAGCAACAGCATGAGGTCAGAGAGTGGCACAATGACACAGTGTGGATGTCACGGCACCAGCAACAGCAGCAGCAGCATGAGGTCATAGAGTGGCACAATGACAGAGTGTGGAGGTGGGTGGCAATACCAGTCCCTGGTAAAGATGGTTGGTGGCAGATGGAGAAACTGTCAGCAGATGTGTGGCATCAGGCGGGTGGCGGCATCAGAATAGTGGCTGAGGCAGGTAGTTTAAACCCAGACTCATTTCTCACAGTTTGGGTGAGGCGTCATGGCTGATGTAGTCTGACGCCTAAGGCATTGGTGTGTGGGAATCCTGGCCGATCCACGCCTGATTCATCTTGACAAAGGTCAGTCGTTCCACATTTCCCGTGGACAAGCGGGTTCTCCTTGGGGTAACGATGGCCCCTGCCGCACTGAACACCCGCTCTGATGCCACACTACTGGCCGGGCAGGACAGCTTCTCCACTGCAATCTCGGCAAGTTGCGGCCACACATCCAGGTTGGCGGCTCAGTAGTCCAGCAGATCTTCTAACTGGGGTGGCAGAGTGCTGTCCAAGTAGGCCACCACCTGTTGGTTCAGGGTCTGCTCCAGGTCCTGCTGCTGCTGCTGACGACTGCCCTTCTCACTAGGCAGGTGAAGGAAGCTGCTCATCAGTGACTCCAAACTTAGGTTGCTGCTGATGGAGCTGGTACTGCTCCTACCCCTCCACCTTCCCCCAGCAGCCGCGGCAGTAGTACGTGAGCGCTGAAGAACCCCCCGGTCAGACCTGTCAGAGGAGGGACGATGCCGCACATAGGCAGCGGCCAACTGACTACGGAGGATTTCCCTATAGTATTTGAGTTTGTCCTTCCTCTCAATAGCGGGGAAAAAAAGGCTCCCATTTTGGACCGTAGCGAGGGTCCAATAGGGTGGAGAGCCAGAAGTCATCCCTCTGCCGGATGCTGACTATTCGGCTGTCACTAGCCAGGCAAATCAGCATGCTGCAGGCCATCTGCATAAGTGACTCCGAGGGCTCCCTGCCTCCATCTCCACTGTATACTGCCGGTGCTTGCGGGTCATCTGCCTCGTCTTCCTCATCTCCAGCTACCTCCTCCAGCTGCTCCTGCTCCTCCTCTCTTGTCACCTGGGTAGAAAATCCACTCATTTCACCAGACAATGCTTCTGCTCCAATGTCCTCCTCCTCCTCCATTTCAGTCCCCACCGGACTCATGTGGCCGCGAGATGTAGTCGCCACGTCTCCAGTTCCCTGCCAGACAGATTTTTCAGCATCTGTTCCAGGACATGAAGCAGTAGAATGTCGTTATTCATCCCGTAGTCCTGGCGACTGACAAATAACGTGGCCTCCTCGGATGGCCTCAACAAACGGCAGGTGTCACGCATGAGCTGCCACTGGCTGATATCAAAGTTACACAGGAGAGTACTCCTCTCCGCCTGGATCATCAAAAAATTGTTAATGGCCTTTCTCTGTTCATACAGTTGGTCCAACATGTGCAGGCTGGAATTCCAACGGGTGGAAACATCGCATATCAGAGTGTGTTGGGGGAGGCCGTTCTGCCGCTGCAACTTGAGGAGGGTGTTCCTGGCTTTGTAGGAATGGATGAAGTGCATGCATAGTTTCCTGGCCATTTTCAGAATCTTCTGAAGATCGGTGGAAGACTTCAGGAACCTTTTCACAACCAGATTGAACACATGCGCCATGAAGGGCGCATGGACCATCCCTCCTCGGTGCAGCGCGGACACCATGTTCCTCCCATTGTCCGTCACCATGGTTCCGATTTGCAGTTGGCGCGGAGAAGTTCCTGCCCTGTGTGACTTCGGTCGCCGAGGCAAGCCAGGTGTAGAACTGCGTGACACCGCTGTGCCCTACACATGTGGTATGATGGAGCAGTACTTGTGGAGGCTGAGATGGTGGTGGTGGTGGTGGAGGAGGAGGAGGCGGACATTGGCGCAGGAGCCGCAGTTTGACAACGTGGAGGAGAAAGCGCCGTCTCCTGTCCAAGTTGTTGGTGTGCCTGGGCAAGAAGCACATTCACCCAGTGGGCCGTAAAGGACATGTACTGGCCCTGACCGTAGTTACAGCTCCAGACGTCCACGCTGTCGTGCACCTTGGAACAAATGGATAAGCTCAGGGACTGGCTCACCTTCTGTTCTACATATTTATGAAGTGCTGGTACTGCCTTTTTGGAAAAACAATTACGGCTTGGAAATCTGCATCTTGGCTCGGCACAACCATTAGTTCTCTGAACGGTGCAGAGTCCACCATTTGGAAAGGGAGGGACTGCAGTACCAACAACTTGGACAGGAGCACGGTCAGCTGCTGCACCTTAGGATGGTTGGACGCATACTGTTGTCTCTTTGCAATCGCCTCGCTGAACGACTGCTGGCGCCATGAGTAGCGAGGAGCAGGAGCATCTGGACTGGGAGATGATGTCAAAGAGAAACAGCTCCCTTCTGCAGAGGTGGTGGAGCTTTGACTGGCTGCAATGGCATGCGTGCCACTGGGCGCTGCTGCTGCTGCTGTTACTGCGGCGGCAGGATGGACCACCACATCTGAGCCACGTTTCTCCCAGGTCACCGGATGGTGATGCTACATGTGTTGACGCAGGTCCGTGGTGCCAATGTTAGCTCCCTGGCTACGCTTCACTTTCTGCCCACAGATTCTACATTTACCCATATTCGGCTCCTCCGGTGTCTTAGCAAAGAACTGCCACACCGCCGATTATTGGATTTTACCGCCAACGCTCAGCACTGAGTGACTACTACCGCCGTTGCCTCACTGAGCCCGTGCCGCTACTTTCTTGGACCTGCAAAGCGGGTTTTTTACCCCGTGGCCGCTTGGCTCCCGACCTTACACTGTTGCTATCCTGCTGATTCACGGCCACACAACCCACTTGCTGGCTGCTCCGCTGCCTGACACGCAAGCTGACACCCTCTTCTCCTGACGATAATGAAGCCCTTGCCTCACCCGGCTCCCAAGTGCGGTCGGCTACATCATCATCTATTTGTGTTTCATCGTCACTGCTGTCCTCTTTACCGGTCTTGGTATGCAGAGGCTGACCCCCACAAACATGACTTCCCATGCCAATCTCAACATCTATACTTTGCCGCCTACTGCAAGAAGCAGGGGATATTGGCCCCATTTCTTCGCTGCCAAGTAGCTGCTGACTGCCCTCCTCAAATTGTTCATCCTCGCTATATAGTGGCGCTGAGCCCAGACCACATAGTAGATCTCTGGCTGAGGGAACCGGATGGGACAGAGGTGGGTTGAGGACAGGTGAGGGCCGCTGACCTGCTCCCGGGCCATGCCAACTAAGGGTTGTGTCTGACGTTCCCACCGACTCTTGGCTGGGGTTGTCAGATGTCATCTGGGAGGAAGTGGATGACCTAGTCAACCAATCAAGAACCCTTGGGTTGCTAGTCAGCACACGGCCACTAGATGACAGCGGCAGTTGTGGCCTCACCGAGTGACCCCTGCTGCGACGTCCCCTTGCTGTGCTGCGACCTGGGCCTGGAATGTTTGTGCCTCTGCCACTCGCAGGTGAAGAGCCTGCCACCTCTCTGTCTGACATACTGTTCTAAAATGTACAGACATTGTTTGATGAAGATATCTGTATATGATAAATACACACCCTGTATTTAACTCCAAATGAACCCACTAAGAAGCTTGGGTAACCCTTGGATATAAATTGCGCTCCACAAATGGGCAGGAAAAATTGACTTGTATGTGCCGTTTAAAAACTCTGTGTATTTTACTGAATATAAAAGCACAAACAGGCTTAATTAACCTTCGGATATGAATTATGCTACAGAATTTCTTCTGTGGCGGTGAAAAACAAAGTTTTTTTTTACTGAGTACAACTGCAGAACAACGCTTAATTAACCCCTGGATGTAAATTGCGCAAAAGAATTGAGCAACCAAAAACTACGAGCTTTGTAGCGTGTTACTATGGCGTGTTTTTTACGCTACACAAGAGGAAAACTTGTAATTAACCTTCGCTTGTAAATTATGCTACAGAAAAATGTATTTTTTGGCGGTGAAAAAGACGGTTTATTTTAGTCACCACAACAGCAGAACAACGCTTAATTAACCCCTGGATGTAAATTGCGCAAAAGAATTGAGCAGCCAAAAATCAAGTGGTATTTGTATTGTAAAAACGCTGTTTCTTTAAATGAATACAACAGGAACAGGCTTAGATCACCCTTGGATATTCAATGTGCTGTGAGCAGATAGCATTAAAATGTATATGCAGCTGCAGTGGACGCACACTGGACTTCAGATCCAATACACCAAAAAATCAGAAATAGAACATTAGGAGAAGCAGTCTCTGAGACAAGCTGAGACTCCCCCCAAAAATCGCTGCATAAAAATGAGTTCTTTGGTATCAGCTATCACAAGCAGCCGCGGCAGCACCTTCCCTAATCAGTACAGTGAGAGCGGTATGAGCTGCCAGCGTCGCGCCCGGACTAATATAGTGCGGTGACGTCACAGAATCCCGCCGGTCTCTGATTGGCTTCATGTCATGCAGGCTATGCCCTTCTTCCTCCCAGAGTTCTTTGCCCCATGTAACGCCATGTGCTCGCAGACATTTTATCAATCAAAAGCACACTTCGTTCACCCGAAGTACCCCAAACTTCGACTTCGTTCAGAACCGAAGTTTTTCTGAAATTCTAAACGAATTCCACTTCGTTAGAATCAATTCGCCCATCTCTACTTGACATACCTGTATTATCAGGTGTATGGGCCTCAACTCTCGACCTATCAACTACAAATGTATAATTCCATCTTGGATGGAGCTACAATGCCCTCCACCTTTTTGCACTCGTACATCTCCCTGATCCCTAAACCCAACAAAGACCCCATGGAAGTCTCGAATTATAGGCCAATTGCTTTACTTAACACAGATCTCAAATTGTTTACAAAAATATTGGCCAATAGGCTTGCACTCTGGCTGCCACAACTAGTGCATAAGGACCAAGTGGGTTTTGTTCTCAACTATCGGGGGAGGGGGGGGACACAATACGAGCAAGGTGATTAATCTAGTTGATGCGGTCATTCGGCTTGGTAGCTCTGCTTTATTGCTCAGTTTAGACGCGGAGAAGGCCTTTGACCGCCTTAATTGGTCTTACATGATGGCTACTTTAAAGCACTTTGGAATTTCGGGTTCCTTCTTACAGGTTATCACTGCACTTTACTCCACGCCTGCGGCGACTATTAAACTCCCTTATAGTATGTCCCCATTAATCAGAATTTTCAATGGCACCAGACAGGGCTGTCCTTTGTCCCCCTTGATCTTTGTTCTCTGTGCCGAACCCCTTGCTTCGGCTATTCGTGAAGATGTCAACATCAGGGGGGGTCGAAATTAAAGATAGAGAATTTAAAATATCACTATTTGCAGATGATGTTTTATTGACCATCACATCTCTGCTTACATCTTTGTCAAATCTCTTTATTGCTTACGTTTCAACATTTATCAGGTTATAAAATAAACACTACCAAAACTGAAGCCCTTTCTATAAATATCCCGGAACACGATTTGACCCACTTGAAAGCTAACTATTGGTATAACTGGAGATCATCGGCCTTAAGGTATTTGGGTATTAATCTCACCTCCTCTTTCTCTACACTCTACAAGGCAAATTTCCCCAGTAAATATGCCGAAATCAGAAACTTATTGCAAAAATGGGTTTCCCTGCCCCTTTCTCTTTTAGGCAGAATTGCTGCTATAAAAATGACTATTTTACCCAAACTAATATATCTTTTTGAGACTCTTCCTATTCCAGTCCCGATGAAAGATTTAAAAGGTGTTCAAGCCTCCTTCTTTAAATTTATTTGGTCTAACAAAAGACACAGAATTGGAAGGAGTATTATGCTGGCCGGGAGGAAGGAAGGGGATTTGGCAGATCCGGACCTTACTAAATATTACTGGGCTACGCAGCTTCGAAGAATCCCAGCTTGGTCTTCTTTGATGGCTACATCTAAATGGGCAGAGATAGAAAAGCTGTGGCTTGCGCCGGCGCACCCCAATTCCTTGCTCTGGGCCACCTCTCATGTGCACATTGACACTCAATTGTAATGCACATCGGGCTCATGTTCATCATATCTTCTGGGAATGCTTGCTTATTCGACAACTATGGATAGATGTTCTGGAATTTATCAAAGACCTTTTTGGGTTCCAGTTACCTCTGGATCCGGTAGTAAGTATATTAAACTTGTTTTCAATGAGGCTAAAGAAGCCTGTTCAGAAATTACTTTTACATATTCTCACCGCAACGAAATATATGATTTCCTCATATTGGAAATGGAATGACCCCCCAAAGTTGAGTGATGTGCTTAGACGGTTAAGGCTTAGAACACCTTACTGCCATATTGAATGATGCTGTGGATAACTTTCTTTTGACCTGGGACGTCTTGGACACATATGTTACAGTACATGAAGTTTCTTGTCTCGTCTCTGTAGATTCCTTCTTGTTGGGTAGTACATTGGTCAGTTTGGATCACAATATGTACGACTGTTAATTGAAGAGTTTTGGGTGATATAAGTCAAGTTTATCTTGTACCCAATTTGCTTGATATCTTTCATGTGTTGGTTTTTTTGTATTTCATTGAAGGAATGGTCTTTACAGTGTTTTGTAAATATTTTGATTTATTGCAAATACTTTAATAAAAATGCAGTTTACAAAAAAATAAACTTACTGCCATATTGCCCTAGCTCAGACTTATGGGCTCTCTTTGGCATACCTCCTAAGGGATACACCCCTTATTCAAAAACACATAAAACTCCTTTTCTACATAGCAGCAGCGCCATGAAAGGCCATGCTCCAGTGCTGGATTTAGCCCAACCCGCCAACCCTGAAATTATTCTTCAACAGTCTCACATATTCTGAATGGACTGGGTGGAAACGGCACTACAGAAGGAACAACGGGCACAAACCTTCTTTCAAGTATGGTCCACTTTTATTACTCTTCTCCTTGCACATATCAAAATAAAAATAAAACACTGTTTTGAATTCACCATATGACAAATCAATTAAACAAATTTGACATTCTGCCAAAGTGTAGTTCTGCTAGATGGTTGTCCATCGGATTGCTGGTCTTCATCAGGTGTGCTGGACGTCCGAATCACGGGTAGATCCCCCTGTGTTTGTTCTCCCCCTCTCTTCCCTTCCTCTTTCTCCTACTGTTACATGTTTCAGAATTTTATGTGTTTTCTATGTTAAAAGTACACAATGAGGCGAATCGCGTGTGGTTACAAACTTGGTATGGAAGGCATCGTTCTCATCGGCTCTTGACATGCCCCGTGTGTGGGAGATGAGTGACGCCTTCGAGGCGACCATTCTTCTTCACCAGATGAATACGAACTCCCATTGTACTTTTCACTAGGATGTTCTTGTATGATGATGAATACAATGCTATGTCCTATCTGATGCTAATGTTAACCATGGCGTGCAAGCCTTGAAAGCTGTTAACATGTATAATTCTCAATAAAAACAGGATTTAAAAAAAAGTACTTTAAGGGTATGTTCGCACAGCGTTTTTGGATAGGATTTTTTTGTATCCAACATGCCTGGATGCAGCAGGATCGCACCCTATAGTTTATTATAGGGCTCCTGCTGCGTCTTTCCCTCCAAGAATTGACATGCCATTCCTGGAACGGATCCGAAAGACGCAGTGAGACTCGCATTGGTGATCACTCGTGTGAACGCCTATACGTGTTTTACATTGCGAGCAATGTAAATCACACTGCTCATTGTTAGATGCATGTTTGGATCTGTGTAGATGGACCCAAACACGCATCTAAAAGCATATGTTCACACAGACCCAAAATGCCGTGTGAACATACCCTAACACTGTATACATTTACAAAGCATGGCAAGCGCACACGAAAAAAAACCACCAAAAGTCTGCAAGGATAATAAAATCTAGAGGAGGGATTCAAAGAAAACAACTACTAGGAAATCCGCTTCTTGGATGTAACAGTAATATTAAAAGGTGCACAGAAAAGATTGCTACCGAAAGAGCAGAAAGGACATCCAGGGATATATATATCAAGTGCAAAAATGTAACGCGGGAGAGAAGAATGGAGAGCTTTGAACACAAATAGAACAACTTTGCAGTTTTTTATGACGGTCGGTAGGGAGCCAAGAGCAGAAGCAGCCATTGAATGCAGAGAACAAATAGCTCTTCAATGGTATTTCGAGCAGAAAAAAAGTAGCATGACTCTTTTACAAATGGGCGAATCAAGTATGACATCTAGATATGGATCTCTGAGACTGACTCAGTTGAACTATATCATTACTGGATGGTTGACAAATACAACCTATTAAAAATTTCATATAGCTGCCTACTTCAGTATTTTGCTTCCAGTAGTTGCTTGTAGGCAGTTTATAGCAGAACTAATGCTAGCACAGTAGAACCAGAAAGATTAACCTGTTCTATGATTTCTCCTGATCTATGTATGCTTTAGTTGTGTTTTCTTTGAAATAACAATTTTAGAGCATATTCTCTAGTAACTCTGTTCAGCTGTTATTCTAGAAATTCATAACCAATCTGTCAACTGGGTGTTACCCATTGGGGGGTGTCAATGCACACTTTGATATTGTCCAATCAGTGCCGGCAGTCAGTGTGTGCAGGAACACGGCCCATTTGAAAACCAGAATGGTAACACCCAGCTGACTGATTCAGTAATACATTTTGTAGAAAGGCAAAAAGGTACAGTCCTTGTCGGAAGGTATGTATCACAGAGGTGGCTAATGTCAGTGATATAAAAAACCCATTTGTTGTATCAGTGACAACTTGAACAAGTGTTTCTGCTGTAGTGTGGGTCCGAGTTTTTTATGGAATGGTCAGAGAGCCTGGGTGGGAAAGGTTGCTCCCATACTCCATCCCGGGCCTTACCAGTCAGATAAAAGGCAGCTGGTTCAGGTCACAGGTGTGTGTGTTTGGGGGGGGGGGGGGGTTCTGGACCTGATACCAGAAGCTGCTTTGCTACCAAAGCTGTGAGGCTGCGTAGGCCTGGAGACCTGCTGTACCGAGTCGGTGAGACTATTCATTTGCCTAAAGAAAGGACTTATTATGTTGCCGTTATTCATTATATGCTGAGGCCAAGCTGTGTTTGAGATGGAAGACTATGGCCTTTAAAGGGGTTTTATCATTTCATTATATGGGCTTCAGAATAAGGGGACAGTGAAAACAAGCAACTTTGCGAAGCTTATCTTCGTTTTCTGTAAACAAAGTTCCCCAGTGCTGGTTGGATCCCACCTCCTTTCATTTCATTGGCTGCCGGCTCTACTAATTTACATTCTGTCTCGCCCCCGGTTGTATTCATGGGAGCGCGCATTCCTGCCTGTCTCACCCAGAATAAGGGGCCGTCAAAATTTCACTCTACACAGCTAGCAGCTCCACAGTAACACTGCAGCTGCTTCTACAATCAGAAAAAAGCAGAATTGTGCCTCGGTGCCTAATGCTCCTGCGTGTAAACATGGAAAGGAGACAGATCTGTGCTGCTCTGGATGAGTTCATAGAAGACTGGATTCAACTGTAACAAACCTCAGATTGTGAGAGGAGAAAAGATCAGTGCTCTGAGTTCATAGTGTCCGGTTTGGCTTACCCGGAGGCAAACCAGAAACGTGGATCCTCTTGACCACTGCAAGCGATGGTATAAGCCACGCCAGGGAGCAGAGTCTAAGTAGGTCCCGGTTTTCACCAGAGCCCGCCGCAAAGCGGGATGGACTTGCTGCAGCGGATTGCTACCAGGTCGCTATCCCTGACATGACTTGCTTGCGGTGGCTGCCGAGGTGTGGTGCGGTACAAAATCATGGAGCGGGCTCATAGTCGGGGACAGGGAGAAGGTCAGGGCAGGCGGCAATGGTTCGTGGTCGAGGGACGAAGGCAGTAGGTACGGTACACAGGATAACGCTAGACACAATACGGAATGCTTCCTCTCTAGGCACAGGGCACTATCGATTCTGCAAGGTTACTAGGAAAGGGTAGGGCTTAAATAGGATCAGCGCCCAATAAGACCAATCATCGGCGTGCTGTCCCTTTAAATTTGACCGCAGTACCGCGCACGCGCCCTAAGGGGCGAAAGCGCGCCCGGCCAGTCACAGGAGCGAGCGCCCGGAACAGTAGCGTGGCGAGGTAAGTGTGGATGGAGAGCTTCCGGCTGCCGGGTTAGAGCTGCGGCATCGCCCGCAGCTGCAGCGGGGGTGCCTGCGGCCCGGCACGGGGCCTGCGGGGACACCAGTGACACATAGAAGACTGTCTAGACTGAATGCAGGGCTAGACTATGTAAAAAAACAGATCTTACAAAATAAGGGCATGTCTCCACGGCAGAGCACAAATAGCGGTTAGTTTATGCGACCGGTATTTGTCCTGTTTTAGTGCCATCCCCACGATGAGCAGAGAGATAAGCCCTCCCCCCTCCACATTGACATGCACATATTCCATCCGAAAACCGGATGAAGAATGTGCATGTTCAATGCTATTCGGGCGGAAAACCTGTGCAGTGGGGACTGCTGCACGGATTTTCCATAGAGCACCATTGTGCTGGTTCGTGGCCAGTTATTCAGACGGTCTGCAAAACCGCAAACTGGCTGAAAAACTGGCCTCAATCCCGTGAACATCACAGACGTGCAAAATTTGCTATTTTTGTGGTCATTTCACGTACCCTAACAATTGAAATAAAAACTGAGTAAAAATTCTCATGTATCCCAAATTGGTACCAATAAAAAATACACCTCAGCCCGCAAAAAAAATGCGCTCTCACTGAGAAAAGTTATTGGTCGCAGAAAATGGCGCTGCAGCACAAAGTTAAGAGAATGTTTTCATCTTTTTGAAAAGCATTAAAACATGTCAAAAATTGCTACATATTTGGTATCACCGGAATCGTTTTGACCTGCAGAATACAGAGAACTCATCCTTTTTTACCGAAGAGTGAACGCCATAAAAAAAAAATCCCCACAAGCAGGCCGCTAGTACGTTTTTTCAAATTTTTTTTACGGTTTCCCAGTATTTTATATGGTACGATCAATGGCACTATTAAAAAGTATATCTTTTGCCCAAACACCACACTTTATTACATATTGTATTACTGGCAGAGAAAAAAAGTCTGCTGAATGCCTGGTTGAACACGGAAACAGCGGGTATTCAAACAGTCTGGTCCCAAGTAAAATTGTACTTGAGAATGGATAAACTTGAGGCAGAACTGGCTAAGATGTCTCGGACAGACAGGTTCTTTACTAAATGGGGCCCCTTTATAAAAAGCTTTATGTCGCAAGCGGAAATTAGGGAACTGGTGACCCCATTTCGATATACTAGGTGGTACTTAGAAAAATAAGTCACTGGCACGCTGGGAGCACATGCAGTATGATGAGTGAGACATTACAAGGGGTATGTTTACCTCTGAGTGGAGGAGAGGGAGAAAAAGTAGCCCAAGGTAAAATCTGATGAATACTTTAACGAGATACAATAGCTATGCTTTCTGACATCTGGTGGACACTCTTGTTGTTATAGTTTCTTTTTACTTTTCTTTTGACCTTTTTGTTGCGTAGTATTTATAATTTATCTTCTAATATATAAATTAATAAATTTAAAGGGGTTTTATCGCTACAAAGATCATGTCTCAGATTATGGGGACAGTAAAAATAAGTACTTTTGTACTTGGTTTCCATTACCTCAGTCACTTGGTTTAGCAGATATGAGCTTTTCTGTAAATCTGTATTCTGTTTCTGCTGCTGCTGGTTGGGACACGCCCCCAGGCCGGGTCCCTCCCCAGACACGCCCCCTGCACTGTGATTGACTGGCTGACATTTCATTCAGCCTGTTGGGATACTCCCCCGGACAGGAAACGCCCCGGCCACGCCCCCTGCGCTATGATTGGCTGCCTGCACACTCTGTGTTTTCTCCCCACTGAGCTGTTAAAATCGATAGTGAAACCAAGGGCTGCTGTCTCTATACACATGTCCCAGCTCTAAGGTGAATGATCTGGGCAATTACTGGCTGTTTAAGTCACAGATACCCTCATTTAACACAGTATTATAGAGTCTCCTGCCAGTTAACAGGGGGAGAGGAGAATGGGCAGGGCAGTGCGCATTGCTCCATATAACCAGGGCCGTTCCTAGGGGCGGGCGAGGGGGGGGGCGCCGCCTGCCTCGCCCGCCCGGAGGATCGCCCCCGAGTCTGCGCGGCTGTTTTATAACAGTCGCGCAGAGCCAGCAGCTGCTGGTGCAAGGAGGAGGCAGGACGGAGGCAGCGGTGAAAGCTGTGCGCCCCCTGCGACGCTGGGTCTCCTCGGTCGGCAGCGGCGGCTCTGCCGCCGAGGAGACCCCTGGGAGCTGCTGAGCTGTGTAAGCAGCGTAATGTCATCACACTGCTTACACAGCTCAGCAGCTCCGGAGCTGGACACGCGGACCAAGGTGAGTACTTTTATTTTTAAAGTACTTGTTATTTTTTAATTACTTACAGGGGCATCACTGGCTACAGGGGGGGCATCACTGACTACAAGGGGGCATCACTGGCTACAAGGGGTGCATCACTGGCTACAAGGGGGGCATATGTACAGAGGGCATCATTGGTTACAAGGGGGACATCAATGGCTACAGGTGGGCATCATTGGTTACAAGGGGGGCATCACTGGCTACAGGGGTTCATCACTGGCTACAGGGAGGCATCACTGACTACACGGGGGGTATCACTGGCTACAGGGGGGGCATCACTGGCTACAGGGGGCATCACTGGCTACAATTGGGGCATCACGGGCGACAGGGGGCATCACTGGCTACAAGGGTGGAATCACTGGCTACGGGGGGCATCACTGGCTACAGGGGGGCATCACTGGCTACAGGGGCATCACTGGCTGCAGAGGGGCATCACTGCCTACAAGGGGGGCATCACTGGCTACAAGGGGGGCATCACTGGCTACAGGGGGCATCACTGGCTACAAGGGGGGCATCACTGGCTACAATGGGGGCATCACTGGCTAAGGAGGGCATCACTGGCTACAGGGGGCCATCACCTGGCTACAGGGGGGCATCACCTGGCTATGGGTGCATCATTGGAGTTTGTATAGATATAGCAATTGGTAGAGAAGTGCTGATAAATGGAGGAGTCTTAAGATATTTGTTTTGTAAATTTTACAGTGAAGAGTCGGGAGTATTAGTCATGTCATCTGGGAAAGATGTAGATGAAGAAGAAGAGAAAGAGAACAACTCTTCAGAGGCGTCGCCTGTGAGTCACTAGATATAACTTTACTGTAATCATTTCTATGCCTGCAGAGCCTATGTACAGCTGGTATCCAACACTGTACGCCGGTAATATTGGTTGAAGTAAAATGGTTTGTATTCAGTAATTGTCAGTATTGTATTATTCAGTCACTATATGGTGGTGATATGTGGTCATGGTGTGGTGGTATTATTCGGTCACTGTGTGCTGGTGATATGTGGTCTTAGTGGTCTTGGGATTCTGGTTGGTGTAGCAGTGTTATTTGGTAACTATATGACTATTATTTAGTAGTTTTATATGTAGCAGACTGTGGTAAAGCTTTTTGTATATTTTGGCTTTGGTTTATGGTGATGCAATGTGGCGCACTGTGGCGCCATATATTACGGGGAGGCGGGAGGGAGGGGCGAAATTTCTTCACCTCGCCCTGAGTTTAGCCTAGGAACGGCCCTGCATATAACCCAGTCTGTTGCCTGGTAACAGAGGGGAAGGGGGGGGCAGTGTACACTCCTCACATGTCTCATCAGTTCAGGCTGTGTGTATAACTGCATATAGCACAGCAAGGAGCTTATGGAGTCAGCCTGAAGCTCTGCAGACACATAAGAAGCATGCAGGAGGCTGTATGGCTGTCCTTTGCAGACATCCTTCTGCTTCTACTGCCTCACCCAGAATGATGTTGTCACAGGTCTTCATTGAGGAGAGACACGCCTCCTGGCAGGTGAGACACGCCTGCTGAGAGGAGAGACACGCCCCTGGATTTCAAATTCAATCTCAGAGAATTAGCTGAAGAGCATGAACAGTTCAAACGATAAAACTCCTTTAAAATGAAGGGGCAAGACAATACTATGTAGTATTACACCACGTGAAACCAACCTTTTGATGAAAGTTTACTTTATAGTGACTGTAACAAATGTACATTCTATGTAACTCAAACAATAGTACATCTCATGGTCACATTTGTATCCGTACTTGTTGCTTTAATGACAAAACTATTTCATCTGTGTTCTTGCTAACTTCAATAAAAAATATATTTAAAAAAAAAAAAAAGTATTTCTTGTCCCACAAAAACAAGGCCTCATATGTTTAAGTAGATGGAAAATAAAAAAGGTTATGGCTTTTGGAAGGCGATTAGTAAAAAAAAAATGAATAACCATATTATTATGACCACATGGCAAGAGGTGGCTAAAGGATTTCTATCAATATGTGACTGGTACAGGACTTAGTCCTCAGACTACTAATGATGAGAATGAAATGGCTGTTCGATCAAGGTGGTTCCTTTGATTGTTATCAGGTAGGTCAACTACTTTGACTGCTTACTTTGCTGGAGAAGACAGTGAAGTCACATCTAGAATAATCTATAAAACAGATACAAGACGGATGACTAGAGCTCAGGATGAGTAACCAGAAGTAAGCAAAAGACGACAATTGGCCGACCTTTATAAACGCTAAATAGAGGTGGATAAGGACAAGCAGCGTTTATTCATAGGTCACATGGGTCTATGAAACAAGTACCTTATAATAACTCAGTAACATAGTTCATCATAAAGTACAAATTAGCAAAATAAGGAATGTTATTGTTTAGTGATCAAAGTGGCGTCCATTCAGTTCCTGGTTCATGTTTCTACACTTTTTGGAGGTTATGACTTCTTGGTCACTGGCTTCCATTTCTGACCTTTCCTTTGAGACCTTGGCGACATGTATGAATTCAAATGCGTATTTTTTTTTTACTTGCGCCGACACCCTGGTTCTAAATAGACATAGAAGAGTGTAGAATACGACAGTATGAAGATTTTTGGCGCATTACATAGAGTTTAATGCGTCAAATTTCTCTCAAAGTTCGTCTCATTACACTCTATGCCCATACAAAGTTTGGCGCATTAAGCTCTATGTAATGCACCAAACTTTGTATGGGCATAGAGTGTAATAAGACGAACTTTGAGAGACGGATGAAGAAAGGTGCTTCGAAGTGAAATATTACATCTCGTATTCAGTGTATAATGTGCCTGAATGTATGAAAGTGGAGTCTAAAGTCCCCGCCCCTCGCTTGTGTGTTTGGCGCATAACAAAACTTTGTCGCATTAGTAATGCGACAAACATGTATAAAGGCTATAGATAGGTTAGACATAAAAGAAAAGTCATTGGAATAGCATGTCAGTGAATAGAAACAATGGTACTGATCTTGCTTGTAGGACCACAGGTCCCAGCAATACTTGTGCTGTGCTGGCTCTTGCTGTATGCAGAATAAAGGGTGAGAGCAGCCAAAATTAATTTCAAATGTAATGTAGTAAAATTGTAAAAAAAAATCTGAACAACATCATCAGTGGGTTAGATTTGCTGTTAGAGCAAAAATTGTCCCTTATTTCTCAAGTTACACTAGTACAATAATAAAAAGTAATTTATAATAATTATCAAACTATATAAAATTAAATTATTTAAATGTAATAAAAAATTTTATCATATAAAATTAATATAAAAATATATAATATCCCCAAAAATATAAAAATATCTCCTGTAAAATGTATTTAAAATTCATAGAATCTAAAATTAATTTTACATTAAATAACCCACTGATTGGTCCTGCCCATACATTCAGCAATTCTGGAAACAAGTGAAAACTTTTGTGACCACACACCTCCTGCCATCCTGTCCACTTGACGCTTCCTGGGGAATTTTCAGGGATTTTTACCCACTAATCACCATTCAACACCTACCACTTCCAAACAATTGTGTTCTAACATATCAGCGGCGGCGAGGAAAACAATTCTACATCAATGGATAGCACCCAACCCGCCAACTATAAGATTATTCTTAGATAAACTCTCCCACATTTTTCGAATGGACTGGGTGGAAACGGCGGCCCATAAAGAAACTAAGACTAAAAATTTTTTCTTAATATGGAAATCATGTATAGCCATCTTCCAACTCACATACAGCTTAAACTAAAACAGTGTTTCGGCCTTACCACCTGGTATCTTGAAAATCAACTAACAGACACACCTTTGATCCCTTGAGAGTGGAGATCGTTGTTACAATGACTACCAACACACTATTCCTGCAGGTGAATTGGCCGATTACCCTGTGTATTCCGGAAGGGGGCAATACATATGTTGTTTGTCTTCCCCATACCCCCAGTCTGTCTGTTTTACCCAGATATGTGTCTCCCCTACTGGTCTCTATTCCCCCACTTCAACAGTCATAGGGGGCAAAATAAAATACTTCAAATCAGAACCCGTAGGTTTGCTGAGGACCAGCCTAGCCGGAAGGGCTTTATAACAGCTGTCTGAATCGTCCTTGCAGCACTACACTAGCTAGTAATCTCAGGAACCTCCCTATGTTGTAAGATACTACTGTGATTCTTGTTAATGTAATTTAGGGACAATGTTGCTTTCCTGTTTATTTGTTAAAGTCTAAATTTTCTTCTCTTTGGGAAAATTTTTAATTTAAAAAAAATTTGAAAAAAAAAAAAAACCCCCTGATGTTGTTTAGGGTTTTTTTTTTTTTTTTTTTTTTACAAAATTAAAAATTTTAAATTTACTTTTTCTGCTTCCCTTTTTAAAATTTTCCCCCTTTCCCCCACATAAAAGCAAGAGCCGGCACAGGACAGGTATTGCTGGGACCTGGGTCCCCCAAGCAAGATCAGTAACCCTTGTGTTTTCTATTCACTGACTGCTGTTCTAACAAATTTCTTATAGCAGCCATCTTTTGCCTTTACCCATGTTTTTGGGGCATTTGTTTTTGTTATGCGCCCAAAACACAAGGTTTGGGCCCTCGAACTTTAGAAAACCATTTTTAAAACGCACAAAAACCCCCTTTCATACATTCTGGCGCTTTTTACACTTGGGAAAAGAGATGGAATTTAAATTTACTTCAAAGCGCCTTTTTTTCATCCGTCTCTCAAAAAATTTTGGGCAATTTCAATCTATGGGCCCCTACAAAGTTTTTGGGGCATTACATAGAGCTTAATGCATAGACTTTTTTAGGGCCAAAAGAGGGGTTTCTGAGCCGAACTTTGAGAGGGTTTGGGACTAAAAATCTAAAGTAATGCGCCAAAAATCTTTATACTGTCGATTCTAAAACTCTTTTATATCTATTTAAACTGGGGTGTTTCGCCCAAAATAAAAAAAAAAATACGATTCGAATTCATACATGTGCCCCCTTTTCTTTTTTTCCCGCTTCCTTATTTCAGTTTTCCCCTCTTTTTATTTTGTAGCTCTGACTTTACTTTTATCTAAAGTTCATAAACTGATTCCTTTACTCAATTTCACTGACCCCGGGGGGAAAAATGGGGGGTACTCCCACAGCAAAGTGCAGCGGGTTTTACACTCTGCAGCAAAGTGCTCAGGCGTCAACAGGGGGGATCGGGGCCCAACCCAATCCACGAAGGCCCGGTGGCCCTTATATTATTTTTTATGCAATGAGATAACAGTGTTTGTGGCTCTGTGGGTAATTGACCACACCTTCCAAAGCATTTAGGCACCATTCACATCAAGTTTCCAATGCTGGTATACCCTGAAATAGGTATTTTGACGAACACCCCGTGGGGGCTATAGGAATTATAGGAAAAAAATACTCCCCTTTGGGCTATTAATTTTTCTTTTTTAATCACACCTTTATGTACTTGACACAAAAGCATGGTCTACCATGCTTTTGTGTTGGGCCCCATAAAGATAATATTTCAAAGGGAAAATCTCCAAAAGATACTTTATAGACCCCTATTCTTCTACCTAATCCCCACTGTGGTATACGTCAGGATAATGATTGATACCACTTTTGGAGGTTGTCCCCCCGAACACCCCAATGGAGACCAAAAACACGATGTGAATGGGGCCTTATTTGCCAGAAGAGATTGACCCTTGGAACACCACATGAAGCCATCTAGGAAAGCCTCTATAACACCCACTTTTGGCAGAATACTTTTAAAACCCCCACTTACCTGGCCCTTTAAATTTAGGGGGGGTAATACTAAAAAGGAGGGGGGCCCCCTAGTGAACCTTTCCCCCAAACCCCCCCCCCCCCCTTAAAAAAAAAAACATATCGATGTTCTTTTCAAGAATAACGGAAAACAAAAGGTACCCCCCAAAAATTTCGCCACGCCAGTTACCCAAAACACATTTCCGCACCCCCCCAACACCCATGAAAACACAGCCATGTACACAAGCACAGCCCTGTAAAACCCTTTTGTACAAAATATTTCACACCCATGGGACACACATACACACCCATGTATACAAAACATATAAATACACCCAAAAAAAGTAACCCGATCTCCCCGCCCATTCAGGATGGTTTTTGCTAAAAGGGAGGTTTACAGAGGAGGGGGGAGACAGAACAGCACGCAGCTTTCCCTTTTTATGAGCTCCTTCACACTCCGTGCCGGGGGGAGCCCCTCCCCCTCCCCTCTGACCCCCACGTCTTCACTGAGCTCCACTGAGACTTCAGTCCGTAGAGGTGTGCGCAGGAGGGGGTGCGCTGCAGGAGCTCTGATTACTGCCTCATACAACGGGCGCAGGAGCTGAACTACCGGGGAAGGAGACGTGGGAGCAGCTGCCCCGGGCCCCCTAAGAGCCCAGGCCCCGTGGCAGCTGCTACGTCTGCTCCCCCGGTAGCTCCGCCCCTGTTTCCATTTCAAGTTGGTAAGTATATCCAGGTTTCGTTAATGTATGAAACTAATGAAACTTGACTTTTATCAGCTAGAAGCTCAAGTAGAAGAGGGAAGTCAAAAATAGAGCAGTGACACTGAAGCGAGATTTTGTGCAAATCCTACAGAAGCCCGAGGAAAAAAATAAGATTAAATATATTGCTTCTTTAACTTGGTTTCATTCAGAAGAGTGGAATATTTTATATACTGTTAAACAGTTTTACTGCTTTAACTTATACAAGTAAGTAAAGAAGTGTAATTCTGTTGCATAACCTTCCTCTGCCGCTCAGGATTTACAGCAGATGTCTGGAAAAGGAAATGAGAATATGAAATTGTAAACCCTGCCTCAGAAAAGACAGATGAAAATAGAGTGAGGTACATGCTGATGTTGGATCACTTAGGTCATCGAGGAAGACCTCTGTAGTCATGGTGAATGCCTTCTTGAAGAGCATCTCTCACTTTTATCATCCAGAATATAATATCTTGTGATTACTCTATTAATGACCATATTATAGCATCACGTTGTCTTATCCCTGCTTATCCCCAGTCACTATGTAGTGGAGCATGTAAACTTGCATAGTGATGGCTTAGGTCAATCATACAAGGAAACCTGTTAAAGGGATGTTCCCATGGGAACTTCTTAGCACTGCAGATCAACTTGTAACTCGCTGAGAGCTGACTGTATTAGAGAATGAAGAGAGTGGTGCTTGTGGCCGCCCCCCTCATTCACCTCTATGGAGGTTCCAAATATAACTGAGCACTCTTACTAGGCTATATTCTGTACTTCCATAGAAATGAATGGAGAAGACGGCCACAAGTACCACCTTCTACTGTCTCTAAGACATTTCATATGTAAAATTAATTATAAATCACCAGAAGTCTTACCAAAAATGGTTGTCTTTAAAATATCAACCTATACTTAGCACCACTGATTGCTGCAAGGAAAGGTAATTATCCTCTTGCATGGTTCAATTGATGACTTGGATCTGTCTTCAAAATCTATCATATAATCCTATATATCACATCTTCTCTCCTCTATCATATAACCCTATATATCACAGAGTCCCGC